>JARJDW010017860.1:0-17563 GCA_030264715.1 Adinopsis sp. GC000173 | reverse complement strand
TGAAGATGGACATATGGGCGACCGGATGTGTTTTCTACGAGATGTTAACGTATCTGCATTCGCACTATTATATCATTCGTTATTTTAATTTTCTTAGCCGTTTTCTGTCGTAGAATGAAGCCGCTGTTTCCCGGCTCCAACGAAATTGACCAGTTGGCGAGGATACATGCCGTTCTGGGTACACCCAGCCAACGGTTGCTCTCGAAACTCAAATCCAGGTAAAATCTAGTCCGAACTCTAGCAATATTGATGGAAACTCTAAATAACATATATAGGCAGTAATATGTTCTGCTATCATTTAACAGCTTAGCAATTAATAAATACAATTTAAAAATAGATTAACTTTTATATTTTCAATTGATATTAAAAAAAGAGGCCTAAATTTACTGATATTCAAATTTGAAATGTATTACTTAATTTATTAGATTATTTTATACGATTTTAGATCAAAAAACTTTACGAATTTTAACAAACAACTTGGATCTGGTCTGCAACCGTTAATCAGTTCGTTTTCGGACGATGCACAGACAATGTTGAAACTGATGCTCCAATATGATCCGGATATACGAAGCAACGCACGACGACTGCTACAGCATCGGTACTTTCAGGCCTTTCGCGAAGAGGAACGTGCGAAAAAGTGTACGAAGGCTTATCTGGCGCGGGAGTATGGAGATGCAAACAACGTCTTGTATTCAAACGATGGACGCTTCAAAACGTTTAAACAACAAGTAAATATTTTATCATCATTATTATCATAATTTAAACTAAAACAATGAATTTATTTAAACTCTTTGATAATTTTAGTTTCAAAGCAATTCTTTGAAGAGCATCGCCAAGGAGACCACATCGAAGAAACATTCACTATTCTCATCGAAAACTGTCGTCGAATTGAATCCAAAGCTACACCAACATTTAACACTAAATTTACAAAAATCAAAATTGAAAATGCCACACAAAATTAACGTATATAGAAATACATCAACGTAAGTTGGTTCTTGTCTGGGGACGCTCGAAATATAAATATAAATAAAATAATAGTTATGTGTTTGATATCAACACAGTTCTTTGAGGATGCTTACCATACCAAGGAAAGTTGCTGCCGGGTTATAAGCATTCAAACCTTAAAAAATCAGAAGATAAATTATATAATACATGATTATTATTACGGTGGAAGGGAACTTTTCAAAATAAAATTATAATTTGAAAATGGTTCAACGATGAACACAATTTGTAGTCTCTGTCATCAGAGAAAATTTTAAGTAAGAATCAAGCTAAGAGCATATCTCAGTAGAGATACGAAATAGTGTGTCCGAAATGTAGAAGAATGGGCTAAATTATTATTTTTGAATTTAGAAAACGCATTTTTTGTATGATAGAAAAACGTTGCAGCAGAAAACTTTGTGTCTCCCTGATGATGTGCACGACACATTGATTCCATCATTGAAACATTTTCAAATTAGGGTTTTATTTTGAACATTTCCCTTCCAACGTCTTTATACCGCACCAATAAATGCGATTTCTAAATTTAAAAATAATAATCGATTTTATTCATTCTTAAGTATGCTCTCATTTTGACCCATACGTAAACTTTTGTACCTCTGAGGAAGGACACGAAACACTGCCCGACACGTTGAACAATTTGCCAGTTAGTTTGACTTTCAGATTTTGAAATTAATAAAAATGTATGGACATCTCACATACAACTATATATTTTATTTACATATGTATATCGAGCTTCCATATTGAAATGAATTATATTTATTTTGATTATTGATATTGTAGGAATTTAGTGAACGATAAAGGCAAAGAAGAAACAACATCAGGAGATGAGGATTTAACAAATGCTCATTCAAAAACGCAACAAAATCAAAGTTCCATCTCGCTTACCAAAAAAGGCGTAAGCTTTCAAGACAACAAGAAGAACAAAGTTAAAATTTCGGATGCGCGCAACGTTTGTAATTAATTAAAATTTGTAATGTTCATTATTATTTTTAAAATAGAAAGTAAATCGTATGTGATCGAATATTTATTTTTGCGGCCGAGCGCATTTGCCGCGTCGGTGCGATGAAAGTTGCCTAGCACGAATGACGATCGGTCAATGCAGATAACCTTAAAATCTACAACCACATTTAATTGGAAATCTGTTGTAACATTTTGTAAGCTTAAACTGAAGTGAAAATGCCGACTATTGGCGTGAAAAGGGACGTGCTGTTTAAAGCACTAGGAAAAACATATAGTAAGTCATTCACAATTCAATCAATACGGAAAAAGTTTCACATAAAAATTACTTTTTAGCTGACGATGAATTTCAAAGCTTATGCTTTGAATTTGGGCTGGAATTGGATGAAGTTGTAAGTAGTGGCATATTAATTTAAATTAAATGTATTAAATAATTCCTTCTTTAAGACCACTGAGAAGCAAATGATAAATAAAGAGCAAGGCGATGATGCTGATACGAAAGGCGCATCCGAAGATATAATTTATCGCATCGACATCCCAGCAAACCGATACGATTTACTATGCTTGGAAGGTCTGACTTTGGGTTTGCTAGTTTTCTTACGAAAGTATACATTCCAATATCCTTTTTAAAAAAATTATTAACTATTAAATAATCGTAGAATGGAGTTTCCAATGTTTCAAGCAATCAAACCATCTAGCGGATGCTACTCTCTTGTCGTTACACACAACACCAAGCAAGTACGTCCGTTTGCCGTCGCGGCGATTTTGCGAAATCTGTATTTCACGCAAGATTCGTACAATAGTTTCATCGATTTGCAAGACAAGTTGCATCAGAATATCTGCCGAAAACGTTCATTGGTAGCGATAGGAACGCACGATTTAGATAGAATTGAAAAGCCATTCATTTATGATGCTCTACCACCCGAAGAGATTAAGTTCGTACCGTTGAATCAAACTAAGGAGTTTACTGCCTCCGAACTAATGGAATTATACTCGGTAAGCAAAATGTTGTGTATACTTACATACTTCTATTACCCGAGAATTGTTATTTCATTCCCATTTAAATTTTTGTTTGGAAATAGTTTCTACATTTCATAAAAAGCGAGGAATTTCTCAACTCTCTAATTCATTAACTGTTTTTTGCTTCCATAATTTTGTAATTATGAAGCGTAAACAACAAAGCTCCCAAAGAAACTGTTTATGATATGCATTTTATAATAAATAATAATTCTAATTATTAGCGATTATTACAAAATTCTTCACACTTTTTGGTCGATATATCACGGAGGTGGCCAAAATATCGACCGCATAGCAACAATCTCAGAACGTAATTAAATAAAATGAATGAAAATAAATTATCAATAAATCAATCCTAGTGATAAACTGCACAATTTCTACTCATTAGCTAAACGACTTTTTAAGTAATTATGCAAAAAACAAATTAGGATTATCAAATGAACAGCTGTTTTGAGTAGTCTGCATTTCAAGCCATAAATTAACTTGCAGTTTATCAAATTAAAACATAAATCAAATTAGAATTCTCACCTTAATGAACACCTGATCAATTTATTGTTTTCAATAATAATAAGTATACATTATCAAACACAAATTTCTGCAAAAAAAAACAGATAAATTTACTACTTAACTTTTCTGTTCAATACTCCAACTATGGCTGCATAAAAAATAATCCACTCGTAGTGCTCACTCGTGATCTAGCTAGACATTAATCTAAAGTGTAGTAATAATGCATATTTTATTTACATTTTTACATTCAAAATCACCAGTATTCGTTTATGTTATAGATACTAGATATTTGTTTTTACTAGAAGATGTATTGTTTTTTAGACGCATCCACAATTGAAACAATACCTACCGATCATCAAAGATAAGCCTGTTTATCCTGTAATTAAAGATGCGCGTGGAACAGTACTCTCAATGCCACCAATCATCAACGGCGATCATTCTAAGATTACGCTAAAAACGAAAAACGTATTCATTGAGTGTACCGCCACCGACTTAACGAAGGTATATCAACGTGTTGAAATTATTAATCGCTTGTTGTTATAGTATAATTAATTGTAGGCGAGGATCGTGTTGGATACAATCGTATGTATGTTCAGCAAATACTGCAAGGAACAGTTTCAAGTGGAGGCGTGCGAGGTGGTTTATCCTAATGGTAAAATTGAAACGTGTCCGCAGTTGAATTACAGGAAAGAGATGGTTAATGTGGCCAAAGTGAATAGTTGCATTGGAATGAAGTAAGTTATTTATATTTTCATGTCGGTCAAAATACAATACCGTGGAACACAATCCCTTTGAGGAGGCAGTACGAATAGCAAATAATATTTCCATAAAAGTTTCAGGTAGCACCCCCTCTCTCTCAGGTTTTTAGCAAATCTTTTTGCTCTAGACTCTTTTTTTTAAATCCCTCAAATCTTGTCTGCTTGATTGTCACGACAAGGTGATGCTGTTTGAATGGACAAAATTCGACTTAGTGTACGAATTACTCGATGTAGGTATATTTTCTAACATGTTAACATGGGTGTGTAAAGAAATCGCAAAGATTTCGAGTTTTGCCGAAGCAAAAATATCTTAATTCTAAAGGCCACGGCTGCTTTACAAATATACGAACGTGGAAAAAGAATTTCTGAAAAAAAATATTAACGCAATGATTGTTTATGTTAATACAATACATTATGCGTGCAACCTAATGGAGGGCGCATCCTTTATTGCACCTATCGCATATTAATTCTGATATTTCTAAATCTTAATTTATTTGTAAAAAAAAATTACGGAATATCTTTTTTTACTCCCAAAACATAGATTAAGATTAATGATTTTAGTATTAATTTGCTTGTTGCTGTTTGCAGGAAAAGCGGCGACGAAATCACTGAGTTATTATCGAAAATGTGCCTAAAATCACAGCTTACCGAATCGGGCAACATTCGCGTGACCGTCCCACCAACCCGTCACGACGTAATCCACCCCTGCGACATATACGAGGACGTAGCCATCGCGTACGGTTACAACAACATCAAACGCACGATTCCCAATACGAACACGATCGGCGAGCAGTTACCGATCAATAAACTGACCGACCTGTTACGCTATCCGATCGCACAGGCAGGCTTCACCGAAGCGCTCACCTTTTCACTGGTACTACGGTGTCACGTTATATTATTGGAGAGAGGTTTTAACGCTGTATTTAGTGTTCCAGGGATGATATTTCAACGAAGTTTGGGTTGAAGATTGAAGATGTGCCCGCCGTGCACGTTTCGAATCCGAAAACGCTTGAATTTCAAGTATGTCGCACGTCGCTGCTGCCTGGTTTGCTGAAGACCATCGCAGCGAATAAGAAGATGCCTTTGCCACTTAAAATTTTTGAAATTTCTGATGTTGTACTTAAAGATAGTACTACAGGTAATGATTTCATCATATTCTGCTTTTTTAAAAAAATAGCTACGTATTGTTTATTTTGAAATATAAGAACATCCAAGAAACAATATTTGTATAAACAGTAGTAAAAAGAACAATGGCAACTATTAACCGATCACCGAGTTTATTATTGAAATATTATCCGAATATTTGCCATGTTATATTTGAAGTTGATGATAGACCTTCAGAATAAGAAATCCAATATTAGGCTAATACGCAGCATTGTCGTTTAACTTTGTTTATGGACATTCTTATATTTCTGCATGGATACACTTTACTAGAGGCTGCAATAGGTGCGAAGGGATGCATCATAATCAAGCATCCAATGATTATCGACGCTTAATAACAAACACAAAATGAATATTTTTTAACAGGTTTTGTGTTCAAATAATGTTTTTATTATCTGCTTGGGTATTGGTACGCAGAACCCGCTACCATAAGAGTTTATACATGAAAAAAAAACAGTCTATGATTTATTTTTAAGGATGGTTAAATTTATTTTGCACACAAAAGCTGGTTAGCCACACGAAGTCTTTGTTATAATGTCGTCTTTAATTCTTTTAAAACGAAATACCATTCTACGACAATCATTTATGTTGATTTCTAGTATCCCTTATAGCTGATTTCTAAAATAAAAACCTTGCAGTACCATTATCGCATATTTTTCGTATATTTCAAAGATTACACAATCTCCATTCTATTGATTTCGTCAACATGCAATTTTTTTAAACTTGGGGAGCTGTAGAAATCCATGGTTTTTTTTTTCATGTATATAGAGGAAGGCTAATGTATGATAGAATGTGTGAAAGTAGGCACATATGTATTTTGGTTGACAATACCTTATAATAGCCAAAATTAGCAATGATCAAAACTGATATTTAATTGTAGCAGAACTTTGTATATGTGATATTTTCAGCATTTTAAAAACGCCATTTTCTGTTATGATACTTTAGTCATATTGAGAATAAATTATGTATTATACTTTAAACTTTAATGACAATGGGAATTTAGATTGCATTTTAAGCATTTGCTGTATAGTGCAGTTTTATCGCATTACATTCACCTGTAGACTAATTCTAGGGATTCACTAGCAAGAATATAATTTTTTAAAGAGCATTCTTTTCTTATTCTTATTCTCATTCTATTCTTATTGAATTTTTGGCTTACCTGCGAAAGATACAATATTATATGGTTTAAAGTTTGTCTCTCCCACTAAGCGGTAGTTTTGTAAGTATTTTGCCTCAGGCATTCCGGTTGTTATGTGGGGTATAATAATAATGCAAAATTAAGCCTTTTCATACTATTGTAGTATTTTTTAGAATTCTATGCTTTGTGCCATAGATGTGAAACCAATCGGCGTTTACATGCACTTTTAACATGCAAATTGCCTTTTTGTTTGTGTTTTTAAGAGAAAACGAAACATTATTTTACACATATTCTTGTGTAAAAAATAAATTTATGATGATGACAAAAACAATGCGTCAATATACATATTTATATACGTAGTTATTTTTGCATAATTGAGTTGTTTATTTTGAATGTGATCTAAGTCCATGTGCTATACTTGAATGGAGATATTTAAAGTTGTGTGTCATATCAAAAAAACTAAAATTTACAATGTATTGTAGTTACAAGATAATAAGAAATGGAATTAGGTTTTAATTTGCGATACCTTACTCCCACGTGCCAAAATTGTTTAACTAAAATATTATAAAGTTGGCCTTATATTAATATTCCAAGAATCTATTTAGTTAATTTATCAATCGTTGTTTTCAGAGGTTGGTGCCCGAAACGAGCGTCGTCTATGCGCGGTGAATTGCAATAAGACGGCGGGCTTTGAGGTCGTTCACGGACTGCTCGATAAAGTAATGCTCCTGCTGGAAGTACCTTGGTCGCCAAATGATGAAAGCAAGGGATATCGTTTACGTCCTGCTGATGGTAGATATAATTACTAGAATTGCAATTGCAATGCAAAAAATTGACGGATCTTTAAAAAAAATTAGTAGAAATTTAAAAAAATAAGTTATTTTAAACCTAGAATTTTACTATCGTACTGTCGTATTCCTACAATATACACCGCACTTAACAATTTATCCTACATATACACACTTCGATGATGATCAGGGCCGGCTCATGGCTTGTATACGAAATGTGTGCAAGCACACAGGCACTTGCATAAAATGGTTTTTTAAAAATTAATACTTCTTTTTTATTATTTGTTAAATTTAGTAAAAATGTTTAGACTACAAATTCTGCAATCATAAGCAAAATTTCACGAGTGGATCTGGCTCATAGCTATAAAACTTGTTTAAACTTATTTGAACCAGTCAAATATAAATGCCTTAGCTGGGGTTAAAACAACTTTTTTAGAAACTTCTAAACTTATTTTATAAAATACCCGTTAATTTTTTTTAAACAGTGAATTTGCATTTGTACTTATACTAACTATGAAATGTTTATTTTCAGATCCTGCATATTTTCCGAGACGGTGCGCTGAGATTCTCGTCGGCACAGAGGTAGTCGGAAAGATTGGCGTTCTACATCCGAACGTATTGATGGGCTTCGAATTGACAAATCCTTGCTCATGTGTGGAAATTAACATACAGCCATTTTTATAATAATAATTTATAAAATGCATTTATTGCTTTAATTACACAATATAAAATCTATAATTTACACTGTTTTTGTAATTTATTTTATTTATTTGAATAATAAATATACATCATAAAAATTGATAAAAATTTAAATTCGTTATGGTTAAATTTATTTTCACCAGCTGCAACAAAAGGAAGGTAGGCCAAAGTTTCTACTATAGGTTGGAAACGAAATTATATTACTTGGTTGGATTATATATTGGTTTGTGTATTACACAGAAGATATTGGTTTTTCCTGAAGTAGAATCGGACCTGATTACGGTACATTACACTTTTTTATATATCGTGCTTGGGATTTTTGATTACATAAAGAGAAGTTCTTTTAATATTATTCTTTTAACATAAACAATTACTACATTTAATAAAATAAAACTACAAATATATTTCAAAAATTATTTTAAATCTAACTATTTACATTAAAAGTACTGATTCACTATAGTTATTGACTAAAAATTATTAATGTATAAAGTAATTTAAAAATTTGTTTGCAGCGACGTCTACAATGAATTATAAAAGTATCCACAACAATTTATTTTATTGCAGGTTACATTATAATGAATTACAATGAAATGAATTTAAAATCATCTCATTAAGTGAATTTTATTGCCATCGATGGTTTTTTTTAATGAATTAACATTGATATTTTTTGCGTGTATTGTTGGTTGTCTATTGTAGCGCAATAAAATGTCTAACTTATTTAATGAAATAGCAGGTGCAGAGGTCGCGTCGATCGCACACGGAACTGGGGTTTTTATGTTGAACTCGACGGCCATTGTGAAAAATGGCGACCGTGATGAGACTTTAATCGCAAACGTTTTTAATTTCTATTCGAAAAACTAAGATTCTATAAACATACGCGTATACATTTTAGTGTGCAGTTGATATATAAAATTTCTAGTTTAAAGTGTATTGTACCTAAAACAGCAATTCTAGTTCTTAAATGCGAAGGCAAAAATGCAGAATGTAGCACAAGGATCGGGCGCAGATAATCCGAAAATAGAAAAAGTGAATGTTGTACAACACGATATCGGAAACAATTCCTCATCGACAACACATTCGAGTCCAGCGAAATCTGAAACGGAAACGTTTTCCGAGCATCCCGAGTACATTTCTGAAACATCTGAAAGCGACGACGATAGCGTTTCGGAGGTATGGAAAAAAACATACAAATTTCTATCCATCCTTTTCTAGACGTTTCAATATTTTTTTTAAATCAACACACACGGCAACCAAAAAATTCTTTGGTTTATGCTTCGAGGCCGTGGTATCAATGAACTTCCGAGAGACATCTTACGCATTATGCACACACAATATAACGAACGAAAATTCTCTCATCGCCCTTTTCTTTTTTCCACAATCGCAATGCATGCATGTTAGAAATTAATACGACGGTGTGTTAGCTTCGCCTAAAAGTAAACATTTCGAACGAGCGGAGCTCATGCAGAGAATACGGTTTTTTTACATAATGCAAAGGCGGCAACTGCTGCTGACGTTTTTCTGGAATAGTACATTTTTTTCATAGCCCTACCCTCTCTTCACCATCCAAAATTTAAATTATTTACACGCGAACAGGATTTTTAGGTTATGTCACTCGTGTGTGATATCCATCTTGTTGCACGACGCTGACTTTGATTTTTATTTTATCATTATATTTTTTATTTAATAAGGTTAAGGATCAAATGCAACGATGATGGCTGTGTTGAATTAAACGAAGGCTATTTGACATTTCTCGTTCATTCGCTAGGAACGTTTGAAAATAAATGTATATATAAAAAAAAACGCACGACTGTATGTACAATTGTCTTTTGTTGTGGCTTTACGTGCGATTCGCCATGTTTCTTGGAACGCTACCTTCGCGATTGCTTGCCACACATTACACGCGTATTTTTTTTTGTTGTTTGATGCAACCTTATAATACCGATCACATTCGATACCAGTATTTGTTTGTTGTTCGGCCGGTTGAAATGAGCGTGCGGTTATCGCATGGCAATCAATACGCGATTATTATTACACAAGCGGTTAATTGTGAAGATGTCGGGCGGTAGGTGGTGGTGCGCTCCCAGCGGATTTTCGGCTCCACGCTGCTGAAAGGTGTGCTTGGTTGCTTGCTTGCTTGCTTCCTCACCGCGCCGTGCTCTCAAAATTAAATCAAATCAAATATATGTTGTTAGATTAATCGATAGCAGACGATGCACACATTGATTGCCGTCAATTATTAATTGGTATAGATTCGAAAATAAAAATTGTTTTCAATTGCATTTAAATTCGTGTGTGTGTGTGTGTATGTATTATATTCAAATTGCATTCCATCGCAGACGCGTTATTTTAATTGTGCGCCTCGTGTTTCATTATTTTTTTCCTTTTCGCAATCGAGTTAATGTAAAATTCATGACGATTAACAGGATTGTTTAAAGAAGCATTAAACGGTTTAAAAATTTACCAAAGTGCAAGCAAAATAAGGTTAATAATTGAGAACGTCTAGCAAATTCGATGGATCGAAATGCATTTTTAATTAATACCACTTTGTTTTGTATTTGAAAACACACAATTTTAATGTTTTTTAAACAGTGCAACGAAATTGATTCGAATTTTAAAAATTTCAGCAATATTTTAATAAAATTGCTTAGTATTTTATATAAAATGTGAGGTTATGTTTGATGTATTGGAATGGATATTTAGTTAATTTTAAAATAATGTGTTAAAGTGCAAGCAAAATAAAGTTATTCTAGAACATTCGATATATTGAAAAGCATTTTNCGCAATTAAACCAAATGTAATGTTTTCTTTATGAAATGTGAAATATTTTATCAAAATTGATGCGAATTTCAAAAATTTGAGCAATATTTGAATAAAATTGCTTCGGATTTTGTATAAAATATGAGGTTATGTTTGATGTGTTTAATTGGATCTTTAGTTAATATTTAAATAATGTGTTAAAGTGCAAACAAAATAAAGTTAATCTAGAACATTTGAAATAATTTTTTAACGCACAATTAAACTAACTTTAATATTTTTTAAAATATTAATATTAAGTAATATTTTAATGAAATTGATTTGGATTCTGAAACGAGAGGTTATATTTGATGGATCGCTGACTGAATTTTAAGTTAATATTTAAATAATGTGCATCAAAATGAGGTTAATAATTCAGCGTGTCTCGCAAATTCGATGAACTGAAATGCATTTTTAATTAACGCTACGATTTTTATTGCTTTTTATATAACATATTCAATAGAAAGTTACATGATTTTAACGATTTTTAATCAGATTCTGAAATAGAGCTAATGTTTTCGGTATATAACTGATTAATTTTTTAATTTACTATTTTAATAATGTGTTAAAGTGCATCAAAATAAGGTTAATGAATTGAACGTCCAGCAAATTTGATGGATCTAAATGCATTTTTAATTAACAACACTGCCATTATTATTTATGAATAACATTTTTAATACAAAATTATACCAACGTTAACTAACTAAATGATGTTTTTAATGAAAAATATTAAAACGTTTTGAATGTTAAGCAATATTTAATCGGATTTTAAAAAGAGAGATTATGTTTGATGTGTCTTATGGAATTTTAAATTAATATTTAAATAATATGTTAAAGTGCAGCAAAATAAAGTTAATGATTAAACATCCAGCAAAATATATGGAAAGAAATGCGTTTCTTATAAAAAATATTAAAACAATTTAAAATTCATGCAAGATTTTAACGAAATTGGTATAGCTTTGAAAAAGAGAGATTATGTTTGCTGTGTCATTCATTTAATGATAAATGTATTAAGTGCAAGTAAAATATAGTTAATGATTGAACGTCTGAAAATTAATCCTTTCTTATATTTAAAACAATATTCTTATCAGAAACTTTACGGTAGTTTTAAATTTTAACAGTGCAAGCAAAATAAAGGTGTTGATGGAACTTCTAGCAAATTCGATGGATTAAATTCCAATTTTAATTAATAGGACGTTTTTGTAATTTAAATACATAATATTTTTAACACAAAACCTGCAGTAATTGATTCCAAATGGTAAAAAAATACATGTAATATTTTATGTTTGACGTTTGGTTGATTAAATTATTAATTAATACGATAAATGTGTAACCAAAAACCTAGTTGCTATTCTTGAAATATTCACCACATCCCAAAAGTATATTAACTTGTCATATTGTCTGTCTGTCTGCATGCTCGGTCAAAATTTTTAAATCGATTTTAAAGTAGCCAGGGCTTTGAAAATTTGACAATGGCTTGGAAGCGGATGACAATGCATTCCTTAATCGCTTTCTTACCACTATGCTTTGTCCAATCATTTTTACTAGCCAATTTACACTTGATGCAGTTGTCCGAGTAACAAACGTGGCAATATCATAAGGTCTTTTTATACATGTGATTAGTATCTACTGTGAAATTAATTTTCAAAATTATGTACCATTTAAAAAAAAAGTTTGTATTGTACTATAGAAAGTAAGGTTATGTTAAAGATTTAGTTAACTTAATTTTTAATTAATATAATGTATTTAGTGCAAGTAAAAAACTAAATAACATTTTAGAAAATTTTACTCATGCACTTTTTACTGTTTATCGACTTTAAATAATTTCTTGTGCTTAGGCACAAGCTGTCAACAATATTTTTTATCCAAGAATGGTTTTTCTTAAAAGTGGATGTTTATTAAAGAGGTGTAAAATAAGTTTAATTAATATTATCATACAAAAGTTAGATATATTTTATATTAAGACAGTGGTACATTTTAATCAAGCTTATTGGTATTCTAGAAAATGGAGTTGTATTTTAGGTGAAATTACTTGATTTTTTACCAATGTAATAAATTGTTAAGTGAAAATTCAAATCTGCCATTGTCGGAAATTTTGCACACCTGAAAAGTTGCTTTTTCATTGTTTTTTTTAATTCTCAATTTTTTATTGTTTGTATTAAAACATTAATAAAGAAATTGATTGGTTTTTTAAAACAATTGATCAATCGAAATCTTTTTTTAATTTTTTTGAATAAACTATGTTACATAATACTATAATTTTTGATACAAAATCAATACTAATTTAAATCAAATGATCTATAAAGTTCAATACATTTTTGACGAAAAACTATTAAACAATTATAACCAAATTGAGTTAAGTTTAACATAAAATCTAGTTTTTTATATTTTTTTTTGCTAAAAATAAATTAAAGACATCTTTAATATTACCCCAAGAAACTTGGTTTGTTTAAAAAATCTGTGTTTCGAAATGCACTTTAAGTAAAAACTATTATATTTAAATTTAACAATAAATAGTCTATACAAAATTCTATACATTTAATTATCAATGATATTTTTTCTATTGACATTCTAGAAAGTGGGGTTATGTTTCAGATTAAAATTATGGCATTTTTAATGAATATAAAATGTTAAGTGTAAGCAAAAACTTAGTTGCTATTCTGGAAAATTTTACACATGCGGAAAATAACTTTTTTATTGTTTACTTAATTTACATAATTTTTTTGTCCTTTGCAGATTAGAATTAATTAATTTCAATGCAGCTCGAAAGTAAACAAAAAATTATTTATTATTGCTGTGTATCAAATAAAATACGCCGTGAAATAAAAAGTGAAAAATTTGAATTGTTTCCTGTTCCTGGATTGGAACCCGCTTCATTAATGCAATTAAATAATTACGAAAGATTGACGAGTTACAAATTTAAAGTGGTGCAATTTTCTTGGAAATTTAATTTAACGGCAAATTAAATTTTCATTTAAAATATTGATAAAGCTTAATTAAATTAAATTAAAAAAGATATCGATTGTTTATAAAATAATCAATACCGACATTTTTATTTCTTAATCAATGGAGAATTTTGATAGAGAATGAATTAATTAAGACAAAATTCTTACATTTTACATTAATTAATTGAAATACTTTCAGGTCACAACAAAACAATGTAGAAATTAAAAAATGCATAAATTATAATTAAACCATTAAAAATGTAAGAAGTTGCTCAGATTATCGGAAAAACTTTTCAACCCGTCCGCCTTCGTTTTTTTTTTAATTAAAATTTTACAAATTAGTTTTGTTTCGAGTTCAAAAATCGATGAAATTTGTCGGATCTTAAATAAATTTCGTACCACGTAAAACATCACGTCATCATCGTTACAATCTTAAATATTTGCTTACAAATTTTATAAGTAATTGAATAATTAAAAGCGTTGCAACAACTTCGCTCCATAAAGTGGAATTGATTGATTAAAAAGCAATTTTAAGTGGTGGAGACGATAAAGGCGGCATAATCAGTTAGTTTCGAGAAAAATCTCCAGTAAAACCTTGCAACTTGAAAATTTTCGTGGAATGCGTAAAATAATTGCAGCAGAAGCAGCAAGAAATCGTTTCTGAGAAGGTTGAATAGTATAACAAAGATAAGCCTTAAAAATGTTTATTTTATATTTCCTAAAATCCAAGTTATATTTCCGTAATTGCTTTTCATAGACAAGAAATAAAATGTTTAAAAAGCAAAAGAAGACGCGAATAAATTTTAAGTAATGGTAGGTTGCGTAAGTTGAACAAATTGATAATAATCATTAATGGGCTTAGAAAAATATTAATAATAATTTTTCAGGCTACAAAAATATAATAATTACTCACTTAATTGTTAGGTATATGATAGAATAACTATGTAGACAATATAAAAACTATCTTTTCCAAAAATATTAACTATATATAATTACCTAAATCATTTATTATTGGAGTATATGATAGAATAACAATGTGGACAAAACTTCATGAAAAGTAGTGCAACTGGTTAGTAATATGCTATAATTAAAATAGATATTCACTTTATAATACCTAAATTGCCACTACTTTAATTTCAATCGCAGTTTTCACAGACAGGAAATAAAATTTTCAATAGTAAATAGATTTCAGAAGCACAAGGAAATGTCTTTTCCCTTCCTTCCTTCAGAAACGAACAACTTGAATCGACGAAGGCAATGGAAACATAAACAAGATATTCGAAAATGTTAGTGTTAATATTTTATCTAGGAACTAATTTTTTAAATTTTGTTTTGCACAGACAGGAAATAAAAATAATAGATTTTAAAAGGCATATGAAGATGTTTAAATAATTTGGAAATTGACAGTCGTAGGTTGTTCCATTTACTAATACAACAAGAAAATATTATTAAACTTTCGAAACTAGAATAAATTTATAATAATTACTTAAATTAAGCCTAAACAATGTAGACAAAATTTGGCGATAAAGGTTTTTAATTTTCAAAAAATAAAATTTCTGCTGTGCAACTTAAATTTTTAAATCTCATTTTACAGGCAGGAAATAAAATGGTTTAAAAATTAAAATAAAGAAATTCTTGAAATGCCTTAATAACAGTCTGTGGGCTGTTTAATTAAGTAATAAATTCATAATAACATTGTTATGTTTAGAAAAACTTTATTATACTTTTAATACCAGAAAAAGATTATTAGAATTACTTAAACGAATATTAATTGTGGACAAAAATGACGGAAAAAGGAGCAATTCAACTCTCACAATTGACGTTTAATTATCCAACATAGTAAAACGCGCTTTGAAGCAGGGCGTTCATTCACAACCTATAAAACATATGTATGAATCAAGCAGCGCTTCCTCATCGCTTTTTACGTAACACCGAGCGTAGATAGCGGGCGAAAAAAATGCGCTTCCTGACGACGGGGCCGGAAGCGTACCCATTGTTAATTCATAATCTTCCAAAATTGAAACAAATTGGACAATTTCTTTGTTGATGAGGAGGCGCGCGCGCGTCTAATTAAGTATGCGGCGGCGAGCTTCGTCAGTAGCGTCGTTACGGCCGGACAGATGACTTATTTGGGGGGTGGACACCAGACCTTGTTATATTATCTTAAAATGTAAATAATCTTAATAATAATTGGAATTATTAAACTATTTTTGTATAGTATATGACAGTGATTCTCAACCTTTTTGCTGCCACGGCACATTTTCAGTCAATATATTTTTTTATGACCCAATTCAAGAAATTTGCGGTAAAATGGTTGAAAATCACTGGTTGATGCAACATTGCAACTGCTAATGATATTTCTATCAATCACATTTGATAACAGAATCATAGGTAGAGTCTAATTTATAACAAGGCAGGCGAGGCAGCCTTTTGGAGTCCGATATGAATTGGGGCCCCGCAATACCTTCAAAAAATGCGGCAAGACATTCAATATCATTATATACTCGTAAAATTCTATTAAAAATTAATTTTTTTAAATTAAACAAATGCCTGAAGACACAAATATTATGAAAAATCACGATAATTAGTACAATTTTTATTCAAATATGCGTTTGGATTGGATCTCCAAAATTTTTTGTCCGTCTATACAAAATTTCCAAAAGGGACTGTAAATATTACTTTACCTATGGCATGTTACTGTTTAATTATTAATTATGGCACATTAAAGCATTCTGAAATAGTGAGATCATCTAGTTAGATAGATTTTGGATCATTGACTAATATTGATTTACTTATTTTGTAACATCCAAATGAGAAATCTGGATAAATCAATAAAAAGTGGTGAAATATTGTTTTAAAATCCTTTATTTATGGTGACTTCATTTTAATATTTGCCCCCGGGGCCACAAAAATCCAAAGAACGGCTCTGGTCGTCGTCATCGTTGCCAACCAGCCAGTCAGCCAGCCTTTGCAATCCAGCCCACCGGCCGCAATTATTTCACCAAAGCAGAAATGCGAAAACGTATAGCGTAACGAAACAATGGGAGGAGAAAGTTGCGCGCTATCAAATCAAATAAGACACCATCGCTTTTTTATTTTCGTGTGCTGTTTTGCTTCGGCCGTTGCAATCCATTAAATTGGCTTCGCAATCCAAATTGCTGATTTACATAATTAATGTTATTTTTTTTCAAATCGATATGATTGTTGTTGTTTGTAAAAAGCGCACTGCTAAATGGCGTGGATGGCGAAGGTTCAACGACCCATTTTTTTTGTTGTTAATTGTTATTAAGAGAGAGAGGAGGGACGATGAACGCAAACTTCCCATATGTACTAAATTGTTACACACTGTCGTAATTTATTTTTATTTATCAACATTGTTGTCGCATATTGATTCGAATTGAACGATGCGGATAACACTTTACTGATTTCTAGGTTATATTTGCGTTAAATTCACATTCCATATGTATGTAGTTTTCAATGAAAGATTCTAGAATTGTATTTTTTAATATTAACTGGAATTATTTTATCATATTGTAAATAAATAAACATTTGATTAAATTTGTAATTGTAGCGCTAGCAAAAGTCAATTAATGCGTTTTTTTATTAAATAAGTATTAAGTTTAAATGACGACGATTATCGTTAACTGTAAATTAACATTCCACTCCTATTTTTTCCGGATAATCACGATGAAGCTATCATTTTATAATATTACCATTTTTTTAATTCTATTCTTTCAATATATTTTTTTACTATTTCTCAATTTCATTAAATTTTTAATTAAATAAAATGTTAAATTA
>JARJDW010017859.1:0-13013 GCA_030264715.1 Adinopsis sp. GC000173 | reverse complement strand
GGGAATGGTGGTGCTTGCAACGACATGCGCTTGAATGCGGCAAGGCGCGAACGTGAAGCTGCGGTGCTGCGTCGTCGTAGTTTACCGGTGCTGCCTCCGATGAAGACGTCCTCGGCGGATGGATCCAACATCCAGTAGTTGCCTTTGCCCGGATCGTCGTAGTGTCTTGCCACCTTCACGAAGCACTTATTCAGCGACAGATTATGCCGAATCGAATTCTGCCATCCTTGCTTGTTCTCCCGGTAATAAGGAAAGTTGCGCATAATATACTCGTAGATTCCATTCAATGTTAGGCGTTTTTCAGGACTGTTGCGTATTGCCATCATAATTAACGCATTGTAACTGTATGGCGGCTTCTCCTTGGACTTCTTCGCCTTGTCAACTTCATCCTCCTTGCCCTCATCGCTCGTCTTTGAACAATCAAGCGGCGGTGTCGATGAAGTCACATCCAAATCGGAATCACTCATCTCGGAGATGGGTGATAAAACGTCCGAACGTCGATCATCGGCAACGCTCTCCGGAATTAAAGCACTGATTGAAAACGATGATTTGAGCGGCGTACGAGCCATGGTCGGTACACTGTACACTACTGTATTAGCAGTCTCGCTTTCTTCCTTCTTTACCATCATCTAACTGGTTACACTGTGTATAGTAAGTATAAGATGCACGCTCGTCAAACGACTGAGTGGTACTGAAGCGTTTCGGTTGTCCGGACGCGCTTATGTATCGGCGCGGGAATAATACATACCCGATGCGGCCCAATCGTCGTCGTCGGCCACGCCTTCGGTGTACATAGAGGCGCAACGCTCTATCCTTGTTGTTTGTTTTGTCGCGCACGTTAAGGAGTAGCAACATTTGGAAACATGTTCGTTATACGTTTTTTCGGGGTATATATTGTTACAAACGCCTCATCATCAAAAAATAAATGTTGATGCGGAGAAGGGCGCTGCTGCTTGCTCTGCTCCAGCTGCAACAACTATACTTTATACTGCTACGTAGTAGTAGCACCCCTTTTTAGTAATACAAAAATTGCTGGTTTACTTTACCAAATCGACTTTGTATACGTAAATATTTTATGCAAACAAATCATGAATGCAATATAATTGCATTGTCCGAATAATTAATTCATACATTATCGTTTCTTTGCAGCTGATTTGCCAACAACAAATTTACAAGCATTGTAAAAGATGTCAAATCTTTTAAGATGATCGATCAATCAACTTTATATAATATTTATTCAAATTATGACATTTAATAGCAAATTGTTTAAAAAAACTTGAAAGTTTTTCAAAATCAAATATTTTTCAAATGCAAAAATTTTTGATGTTCTGCACTAAATTTATTTATTTTTTAAGATAAATCAATCAACTTTATGAGCCTTCAAGCATCATTTATCCAAATTGTATAAATACTTTGTCACAAATTGTTTTAAAATGCCTGAAAATTTTAAAAATCGAACATTTTCGATTTTGCTGCATAACTCGCGTTTTTAAAGTAAAATTTGTTTAAAATACTTGATTATATTTGTTTAATTATTATTCTAACTATAGAAAAATTGATACTTAATCCATTTTGCTCCTAATTATTTTATGTAAACAAAATGCAATTGCATTATAAGGGGTAATTAATTAATTAACATTACCTCTCTTTATACTCGATTGCCAATTTATTTATTTACATTGTGCCAGATGTCACATCAATAGACATTCCAGTAAATTATCGAATAGCTACTGAAGTAAAAACGAACCAGATTAGATTTTTTAAATCTAACAAAAGCAATCATTTAGTAAAGTTATAGATCGCATCAGCAACTCAAAAGGTGGTATTGCAGAGTGAAAATTAAGGTAATATTGTCAAAGAATTGTATTATGCTGCTACTAAATCAACACGAGTTTTCAAGTACCGTTTTTATATATCGAGTTATATAATTTTATTATAAAATGTTTAAAAGGCTGAAAACGTTAATAATAGTGTCCCCGCGATCAAAACCCCGAAGAATTGATCCTGTCAGGTATAAGAAACGTTTAAAGCAAAATCTGATGATGATATTACCACAATGGCTTTTTAAAGCGTATTCGAAGAACGGATTACGAAAAGCGATTACTATATTGTTGATGATATTACATATGAAAGCGCAGATAATACAATCTCTAGGCACTTAACGTGTCGTGTCCCAAGCAGTGTATAAGCAGCAACCGCACTAATTGTCATTCGAGACATTCAAATAAAAATAATCGTATGATTTTTTATAATACACTGCCTTGCTTGCTGGCTTTGGCGAGAGAGCGCAAATTTATTGCAGCCGAGGGACTTTATTAGTCGCACGGAAACGCGATCTTTATTCAATCACATCAAAAATTTATGAGGCCCCAATTTTGCTCTCTTATATACATACATACATATATACATAGAGAAAAACACGTCGATGTATTGTATGTATATGTATATACACTTACGTAACATGTTAAGCTTTTATTGTTGTGCGATTGTTAAAAAAGCGAAGAGATTTCAATCTCTGGATGATGGTTGTGTTTTTCCAACCGAATTGAAAAGACCCTCATGTATGTTGCTGCTTTGCTGCTGCTATACCCAATCCGATAAAATCTTAATGTTACATCATTAGGTGCATATAGAAATGGCATATACGAAAAATAATCCATAACCATTATGTTTATTTATTTTAAGGGCCTTTGCAGCACCTAATTACCAAGGGATTAGCATCGTTTATTTACCTGTTAGGCAATCAGCTCCCGCAAACTTAACCTTGACGATGATGATACGTTATCTAATCGCTAAAACACGAAAAAAATTGGGAAATGTATTTGTTTTTTGTATCTGTATTTTACGCGCGCTAAACGTGGTGGTGGTGGAATCGTCATCACCACAATCGGATTTCGCCTGTAAATGCAGCATTATTACGATGGTTTTAATTAAATTTTAAGCTGTAAGTAAATAATCCACAACAATCGATCCGCTTAGCGCTGAGTCCGAAAACACAAAAACCTCTTTTATCCACACCGAGTTTTTTCTTCATTCTAACAAAGTTATTTTTGCAATGTCATCAGCATGTCAAAATCGGGATATGCGAAGTAATGTGACTTCGACAAAGCAATCCGCTTATGATGGTTCGAAACGTTGTGTTGTGTTTGGTTTTTGTCACAATCGGATTGCGGCGGTGAGCGAGAGAAGCAAAAAAAGCCTCAATGTAATAATATCGACGACGAACGACGAACGAACGACAAGGTATCAAAAGCGTTTACGCACCAACGAGCACGTTACAGATTAGTTTTCGTGCGGGGCGGTGGTGTATACCAATAATATGGCATGCACAAATATCCCATCATTCGGAAATATGAAATGATGCTGATTTTCTTTTAGGCATAAACCTACCACCAACGTGTGGCTGACAACTCAATAATATGCTATGCGTGCTTGACTTTTTCGGTCAACAAAAACATTCAAATTTCTTCCCATGGACATACTGATTGTGGTGTTATTATTATTAGTGCAGATTAAAGGCACCAAAATCGGATTGGTCTAGCTGTCACCTTTAGATTGTCAATTCACATTTTGCAATAAGACACTTTTTAATTTATTGTAAAGAAAAAATTATTTCAATTTTTATCAAGAAAACAATAAAATTTATTATCATGAATATCCACCACCATACGTAAATCTTCGATAAAAAATGCAGGAATTAGGTATTAGTATAGCAATTTTTGATTATCATTTGATGCAAGGAAAACTTTGATTTTATTAATTTTTCGACCAGTAGTTGACGTTACTTGATTTTATTTATCCTCACTTGCGTAATTTTTTATTAAAAAATTGTTCTTTGACTTTTCAGTTTTTCCATGGATATACTGATTGTAATATTTAGTGTTTCAATCATGTTTGATTGTTAATTCGCTTTCATAAATTCTAAATTTATGATAAGAAATAATTACAATTTTCCGTCTGTATTCTATGTTTTCTATCACAGGCATTTTTTATTACAATAGATATTGCTTATAAATAAAGGTAAGCTCGTTTTAGCAATCAAATCAAACAAATATTTCCATGAATATATTGATTGTGGACATTACTTCATTAAATTAATTTTTTAATTTTTGGTAAAAAATACTTACATTTTTCAATTTATTTTCTACTTTTTTATCGCAGGCATTTTTATTCTAATATTGCATATTTATTGATTGGTTATGAAATTATTTGATTTTTCTATAAAACATTCTAGATAATTGTCATAGATATCTTGATCAAGGTGTTATTTTCTATATTAAAATTAGGTTACATTAAGCAAGAATTTTTGATTGTCTTTGCTCTCAGTAAAAATGAGTTTTATTGCAAGCAAGCTTGAAATTTTCTGTTTGTTTGCTAGTTTCTCAGCCGGTAGTTGAGGCATTTTCGTTTTAATGGCACCATATAAGTTGGATGTTGTTTACAAATAAGCGTAAGTTCAGTTCCCATCGTATTATTTTGAGCATCGTCATCATCATATCGAAAAGAATTTTGTGGCTGGGGCAATAAAACAACAACAAGGCAACAGTGTGTGTGCGCGCATTCACAGAAAATTATCCACATCACACACCACACGTATGTATGGCATATATCTATAAGGTGTAATTACATCTGTTATATAATATCCATAATATATCTGTCTATTTATGAATTTATTTAGTGGCGTTGTAAACGTCCCATTTCAACAAGAGAAGAGAAATAATAAAGTGAATTATCTTCTTCGTTCGTTTTCAGGTTGCAGCAGCCACACGATGTTTATCTACGATTTATGGCCGTGGTGTATTGCGTTGGCATCTCGAACATTCCACTCATTAATTCATTAGTATATCTATATATATATTTAGGTGCACCGAAAATGTGATGGGAAAAATTTCATCAGCGACACTTTCTTTTTCGGTAGCACCACACGCACAAAGTCCCAATGTCCCAATGTACATATCTAAGTAAGTACAAAAACCATCCGACAACTTATTTTCAATCACAATCGTTTCGAATTGGGATTCGATACGCAGATTACGCATCGTACGTATTTTATACCCATACACCTATTGTTAATTATTTACAATGGAAGGACATCATTGTTCATGTGACGACAAAAAAACGCTTTCTAACATTTCAATTTATAGAATGAAAAATTTGTCATAACCTCAGATGTCACCAATTTTGAACGATGAGTTTCTGCTTATTGTTGCACATTTAAATGAAAGTATACGTATACATTGTTTTATTATTGTACTTACAAACTGAAATATAAATTTCTAACAGTGAGATACATTTAACTTGGTGAAGTGAAGTTCATTATAAATCTAAATGTCAAAATTCCCAACGCTTTGATTTTAAACAGGATGACGTTGTATTATTGTTTTTGTTGATTTACAGACTTTCCTTTAAATCTCAAAACCGGAGCTGATTATTATTACTATTATTATAATTCTTACTACTATTACAAAAATGCAATTTATTACATATCAACCGACGATAATTGTCATATTTTTTCTGTTTGTCGGAATTTATGACACAGAATCTCTTAGTTGGTTGAAATGGTGATTAAGCTGTTTGTTGATATGTTACAGATTTTCAAGCCATTATTCTTGTCAACTGCAGCACGGCGCGCTTTTTCTCTCCACTCTCCACTAGCTCTGCTTTGCTGGCTGCTGGCGTGTGTTGTTTAAGACGACATTTTTATTACAAAGATGAATATCTTTCGACTGATTCTTTTTGTTTTCCTCGTGCTTTGATACCGGGCCGCAGAGGCGGAGCAGTTTTGCGACGACAGGTTTTTAGCTCTGAAAGGGAATGAACGACGAGCTGAGAATGAAAGAATAAAGTAAAAAAAATTGATGCTTCTATTAGTGGCCGGCTATACCCAAACGAAAGTCAGAGCCTCCCTTGAACCGAAATCTGTCATTCTATGATATCTATTTCAAAATATGGACATTTGTTGTACAAAAACAGTGCTGCACAAACAGCAAACAACATTTTTCGAACTTTAAAAATTAAAAAAAATAGCTACTAAACAAGAAATGGATATGTATCTTCGATTTGGGAATTATGTATATTATATACGTGTACGTCTGCTCAATCATTTCTCGATCGCCACATGATTGATTGTTAAAGCATTTTTGGGGAAAAGTCAGCGACTGTTTATTATATTGCAAACAACAGGTAGCCGAATTTAGCTTTTACAAATATAATATAATAAGGGGAATTCAATTGAACGAAGAGTTACTTTTTAATCCCTCGGTATTGTCTATTAATGAGCCATCCTTGTGGGTTGCCATTACGACCTGACCTCAATATTTACGGTATGGGAATTTAAAGAATACGACATTAAGTTTTTAATCCCTCGTAATAAAGCACGTTATTGCACCCACCAATAAATTCTGTAAATATTTAAAGGTATTATGCAGATTTCGTTGATTTATGACCGTTTAACCATCCATTCCATGAAAAGCTCGCTCGCAACCAAACCAACTATCCAATATTCTCATCGATCTCATTAGCTAGCTGGTAATCAAATTATTCAAACTACCTTCTCGTTTACGCACGTCGCACACCAACAAAACTAGCCAAAAAAAAATTTACATATTTTATTGTGTATTTGTGTGATTATGTTATTATGTTGATTCGCTGAAGAGATATCGAATTTACAAAATTACTTGTTTAAAGTACGTTGTAAAATAATTTAAATTATAAAATGTTTAGTAAATGTAATAATGAATGAAACAATTTTGTATGTTTTAAAAGCTTTGTAAAACAAAGTTATCGTTTTTATTTTTTTTAAACGAATTTGATACAATTTATAAAATTAAAAACAAATTTCATATTTTCGGACAATGTTTAAGCATTTTTTACAGAAACTTGTATAAATAGATGAACTTTTGGATTCAATATCATTTTTGGCGGCTCATATAACCTATTCAATCGTGGTGCAGGATAAAACACAATTTTCTGATTGATTTTCTTAAAAATGAAAAATATACCATAGAAATTTGCGAGTGATAACGTGAAATAGATTGGATTTTTCTAAAAAAACTAATAAGTAGTAAAATATATGATAAATATCATTGAAATTTGATGATTCTGACAATTGTCAAGATTTGAATCAAATTAGACACAAATTATTCCATATCTATCTATTCCAATCAACGCTTGACATTAAAATAAATAGGATAATGAGATAAAATACTGACTGAAGTTAGACACAAATTTGTATGAGATCAGAAAAGCTTCTATACTTTGAGTGTGAGATGCAACAAATTCTAACTTTGTCAAAAAAATACACAACTTTCGGCAATCGTAAATTACGTAAGCGTAATAAACATCACACTCACAATTCCCTTTCAAGTTGTATGTTTTCGTGAAACAATCCGAATCGTTTAGAAAACGCTGTAATAAATTATAAACATTCACTGTTTTTATTCGATGCGAATGTTTATTAAAACTTTCACTTCTTGATCAATCATCGACGTTCGGACGCATCAAAGCAAGCGTTTGCTTGCTTGCTGCGGCGCGTTCGCGCTTCGCAGCCAAGATCAAATAATGTAACACATTGAAAACGACATTAAACAAACCGAAAACACACACACACACACAAGTGCAATTCGCACACGATGTAAATATTTATCATCGGCTTGATGGAAACACTGCCAGCTTAGAATAATAAACGATAATTTGTGCGTTGTGCGTTGCCTGCCGGGGCTTCAAACATTACATTCATCTTTGATATGTCAAAACTCAAGCCAAGTTGTGTTTGATGTGCTTTCGTATTTTGTTGCTTTTCTTTTTTTTCTAAGGGATGGAAGTATATGTATACAGAGGAGGAATTCGTGACCGATGAAGACATGTTATGCTCCTCTCGACTCGACATTGACAGAAGCTGGATGCGGTGACAAAAGCAGGTCAATTGTTCGACATGGTTGTGTTGTTTGGCCAGGGACAGGAAAAAAGTCGAGTAAGTCGAAAAGGCACAAGCCTCCTATTAGTGTTTTTAAACGATGTGTTGGTGTGTGTGTGCGTGTAAACCAACATCTGCTAATATACAAGAACGCTTGCTGACAGGATGGTTCTCCTACCAGGAAATCCATTGTCAGAAGCTATTTTTTTCTCTGCTACAAACATATTGTTTGCTATAGTTTTCAATGCGCACGAGACTAATTGTAAGATTCTATGCGATGCATTTTAGCATCAATAGGGAGTTAACGAGACTTTGGTAATGTGTAAATTCACTTCATAATCGCAGTGGGCTTGCACTCAATTTCTTAACTTTAACGCTGGTGTTGTTGTAATTGGATCGACCGTTTACTGCTTATGTCTATTTTATTTATCACTCAAGACTAGAACATTATTTTCCTGTACTTCATTTTTAAGGAGAATCAATGCGATAGGAATTTGTATTGATTGGATCTTGATTATTATTAGACGCATCAAATTCAAGGATATTTATCATACATTACTTATTATTTTTTTGTTTTGTATTAAAAACGACACAAATTATCACCAAGTGGAAATAATACTCGTTATTTACAAATCAATGTGGGTGTGAAAATGCAACCTATGACAATGAGATGCAGGTCAAGTCGCATTCATTCATAACAATTCCGATTAATCAATAAGATTGATTGAAGCGATCAATTATTGGTGAGGTTAAATGGTGCATATACTTACAATTGAATTAATCCATGTATGTACAACCACCATGCACATATACCAACCATTATTTCTCTCTAAAAAGCAATCTAAATGCCATTTTTCTCGATTGTCTCTCGCCGCATTTAATAATCTCCACATTTTTGGAATGCGTTTACAGCTCGGCTCTCAGTGTTTGTTGATGCTGGGGATAATAAGTGGCGTGCAAACAAACGGACCTACGCTAAGATAAACGAACGTGGGAAGTGCGGATGTATGATGCGGGCTGAAAATATTTTGATTAAAGTTAATGCCGTTGAGGGAAAAACAAACGTATACTATGAGTGTGGCAGAGCAGCATATGTCCAACGAATCGCTAATTAATACGTTGCTGGAAATAAAATCTAACAAAATGTTGAAGCGTAATTAGGGGTTGTTGTTACTACTATAGTTGTGGCACCCTATATAGGAAATTGGAATTTGTACGAACTTAAATATTTTAGAGTAAATAGGGAACCTGATGTCATATTATAAATTTAAATGTCGAGTTAAGTAGAATTTCAATTTGTTGAATTATTTTTCAGTATAAACTACAATTTAAGTTAAGTACGATGACTGATTTACTAACTTTTTGGAGCAATTTATCGAATGAATCTCAGGTTACATTTGCGAATTCATTTTTATTATAAAGCCCTTAATTTGAGGCAAGACGATTTTATTTAATACATTCGAATTTCTCTAAACATTTTTGGATTAAGTTACCAAATAGAGAACACAACCCAGTGTGACATTTGACACATGTACTCTTTGCGAAAATATTCTCTAAATGTTAGATGATATAACCACGCAAGATATGCTTCCGATTTGTTTTATATAATAAAAAATGGATTAAAATGTCGGCGAAAGTATTGTAACTGATCCTATAATTCATTTCTTTTTTAGTACTTAATCCAAATCTGATAAATAATTTGAGGCAATTATGCGTTCTATTGCACACCTGACAAATCATTGAAGACGACGTCATTCATTGATGGTCGTCGTCTCATCATCATCATACACACAGAGATAAACATTCTTTTGGGCATCCATCACACACATTTTTTTCTCTCTCGCCTCGTTTTGGCTTTGGAGTGCATTGTTAGCAAACAAGAATTTGGAGATCAAAATAACACCATCACAGCAGAGTAGAAGAGAAGAACGTTTTCACTCATCCTCTATATACGCTCGACGGCCGTACATATACATATATGTGTCAAGTGAACGAATCTGTTTAGTTTTGTCATGCCTGACATATGGATTGTGTTATAACGTGTTATGTATGTGTGTGTGATGTGTGTGTTGTTCATTGAATGAAATACCGAATATATTCGTTAATAATCCCGACATCCGTCTGGGTCGCCAACATAATCCCCCATAACACAACAGGCTGCCTTTTTATTTGGACCACATCCAAGCATAATATTTTGTACAAGATTCCCATATTATCATCATCATCATCCTCATCAACATCAACAACATAAAAACCAAAAATATGCGTCTGCAGGCTAATAAGTATTTTAATTAAAAATAACGGAAATAACGCTATGCTATATGCGATGCGATGTGTTGTAGTTTGTTTGTTATTGTGCGTCTGTTATGTGTATGTATGTATCCCCGAAATGCACGCATTGTTAGTCAATTGAGGTGTCTCAACATGCGATACGATGCGGGCGCGCCTCTCTCAATGTGTGTGTGTGTGTGTGTGTGTGTAAAAAGGCGATATTTGTTGTCATCCATGCTACAACAATACAGCAGACTAATAAATTTTAAGTGCAGCAAGCATTAAAGCCAATTTAATTTAATTTCTTGTTGAATGTACGTTCCATTCATGCTTTACTATCAACGATGATAATGTGGCTGTAATGCGCGCTGAAAGACGAACATGATTGAACGACGACGACGACGGCACCTTTACGATAATATTGTCATTAATCAAAATCGATATTATTCTACGTTAAACTTATCATCGCTCGTAGGTACGAGAATCTCCTCATCTTAATTCAAGTCCAATTTTGATAAATTAATAATTATTTCAAATAATTTCATCAACAAACTTTTTTAGCATCTCTACAAATCATAAACAATAAGTTTGATTCAATTTTTGTTGTAATTTTTGGCATATTTAATGAAATTTTTTATTGACTTTTGATCTACTCGTAATTTTAAACAATTTCAATGAAAATCGTTATAGATTTTTGAATCTCAGCATATTTTAAGCCCAATTTCGATAAACTAATTATTAATTCATGATTTGGAGAAATATTTTCAACTGGCCAACAGTTTTTCTATAATTTTTGGCATTTTCCATCAATTCTATTATTGACTTTCGTTCTTTTTAACCTTTTTCAGCAAGAAAAATAAAAAAAACATTGAAAAAAATTATATCAAAAATTTAATGATTACTAAAAAATATTTGAGAATACTATTGTTAGAAATGATTGTTGATCGACATCACTTTTGTGAACAAGCAACACATTTGCGTCTAGTTTTATCTAAAACAAAATACTTTAACACATCGCGCCGGCATCAAACTTCAAAAAAATTCTGTTGTATATTGTTTATTTCCAACACGCTTACGTGAGTGTGTGTATGTGTGAACATGCTTCAGCTTTCCGCAAAAACGCCTCGTTCGCTCACACAACTCTCCAAATCCAAACTCCAGCTTAGTATGTGTGTTTTTTGTCGTTATTTGTGTGTGTGTGTATGTATATGTGTGTGTATGTATATGTGTGTATATGCGCATTATTTTCCGTCTGGTTTCAAATTTTTTGTTTCCTCGTTACGATTATTTCAAGGAGTTTCTGATTACCACAATTACCGGCCGGGAAAGCGACACAGCAGCAGCAACCCTTAGTAGAGTAGAGCGAACGAGTAATAGGAATGTGATGACCATTCGTGAAGGGAGGAAAATGTTATGTCCAGCAGCAACCGGACGACTAACGATCAACAACACGACGCTCTTCTGTTTCAGTGTGGAAAACTTGTTATATACACATTATTTCCTCCTCGTCGTATTCGCCGCCACGCTAACAACCTACACAACACACACAACACACAAACGACGAATTGTACAGTATCGAATCGATATTGTACAACAAAAAAAGCGGTAATAATTATTTTAGAAAATAATTCGTCCAACCCATAGCATTGCATTGCATTGTATGTATGTGTATTTGTTTTTAGTTTTGTTATTTGTGCGATATTTTTTAAAAGAAGCGTGTTTCATTCAATATTGAATCAATTACTGGTTGAAGCGAGGGCCTTTCAACAGGAACAGAAAAAAAACACACTGTAAATTTGAAACAAATACAACTCATAATCACTGCTGATACAAGAGTGATATATATATCAGATTTTTTATCGCCGCCTCCTTTTTACAAATTAGAATAATTCCGATTTTTTGCAAGCTGGTGAGATAATTACATAAAAATACGTGCTTCGCTTCCAGCGCTATACAAAAACACAAATTTTTATTACATATAGAAAATTAACGCGTACATACACACTTTATATATATATGTATATAGTTATTTATTAATTAATAAGCATACCTTTCTAATAATAATGTTTACGACTGCAACAGAAAATTACAGCCTCACAGAAAAAAAGCAGCAGTGGTTATAAATCAAATAATAAACATATTGGCAGAGTGATAGTGTTTTTTACACTCAAAAATAAACGTTTCCAATTATGCCCCCCAGTGTATTACAATAGTGTTTATATTAGGTAGACTGAATTAAAGAAAAATGAGTTTTAAAAATAAATATTTAAAGGAGTGGAGCAAAAAAATTGTAATTTATAATTAAGTCCTGTAGTAAAAATGAAGGACAATATACTCGAGTCTCTAGATAAACTAAAGAATAATGAATTACTTGTTTGCTACAGTTATTTAAAAATAAAAGTTTCTTATTAGTTGTAGTAAAATTGTAAAACAATACTAGATGAATCTCTAACTAAACTAAACAAATGAGTTTCATGAAAAAAATCCATTAGTTTGTTAATTTTAATTATTTAGATTTTCGTAGGTCTTCCAACAAAACTGTTTTTAATAGTGGACTGAAGCAATTGAATAATAATAAGAGGGGTAAGTTAACACACAAAATTACAACCTATATGGAAGAAAAACATCGATCGTAAATCAGGTGATAAACACACCAACGACATTAAACGCAACTATTAGAAAATGCAATAACATTTCTGCTTTTTTTAGTACGTAGATGCGTTGTTGGTTGCTACATTTACCCAATTTTTACTGGATGTTGTAAATCACGCACAATTCAAACCAAAGGCTGTAAAAATCGACCACCAAAGCCAACAAGTTTTATTGT
>JARJDW010017855.1:0-17287 GCA_030264715.1 Adinopsis sp. GC000173 | reverse complement strand
GCTTCTAAAAACAATCATTATTGAACACGAAAAGCGAGCATTTTTTTGATGTTGATACACCAATGTACGTGTCGTTTTTGTAGTAATTATATAATAAATTTATCTGACACAAACTTTCAGAAAAAACAATGCGTATTTTTTGTTGTTGTTATGGCAAATAGCGATAATAAATTGAACAAACAATCCGTTTATCAGTTGTACTGGCCTTGATTTATTTATACGATTCAAATTTTCAATTTTTTTTGTGTTCGTTGACAAGATTTTTTCATAGTAGTGTGTGAAGATGGTTCCTCACTGTTTCTTCAGCCACTGATTTTGTAAAAAATTCACATATTTTAACTACTAACACTAGAAGTAAGAGGGTGGTTCCTAAGATATACAGAAGACTAAGAACACAAAAGATAATTTATTTCTTTATTTTTTATTTTTCAACGAAATCCGCTTGTAACTTTAACTAAATACACTTAATCCAGGGACTTTCCAAGTTTTTAATTCATTCGGAAAAGTAGCTTTTCTTCAAATGTGGCAGATTTGACCTCTTGTCCGAGAAGACATTTTTTAAACCTATGTTAGGTCAATTTCAAAATAAACGGCTGAAATAATTGCATGCATGTAACTGAAATTTTGCAGACCGACACCTAACGTATTGAAATAGACAAATGTCATAGTTATAAATTGTTCCAGTGCCATTTCTGGGGAATTTTAATGGAATCTTAAACTACAATTACATGGTCTATTATTAAAGTTAATATTCGTTTTTATTTTCAAAATTACTATTTTTGTACATACATTTCTAAACATTATTTTATATTATGAAAAACGGTGCCAAATGGTCCGAAATTAGTAGTATAATTGCTACTGGATACGCATTTATAAATAACCGATTGAATTTCCTAGGAAATTTCGACATTTCTAAGTAAATCAGGCATAATATCTTTCATGAATAAATCAATGTTTTTTAACATTTTTGTTTCCTACACAGCTGTATGTTCGGTAAGTGACCTAGGGACCATTTTTAGTTTTCTAGTACATTAACTCTAATAGTTGCGATGCAAAAATGTGTTAATGCTAAACATTCGTGATGTTATTATAACTAAAATAGAAGAAGCCGAACGGATTATTTCACACTATAATATTTATTGATTCATTATCACTATTTTTAGTTTGCTGTGTGAATTCATTAATTTATTGATTTATAATATTAATTCTTTAATAATTCAATTATAAAATGTGCCAGCGTGTTACTTGCTAATTGTGAGATTATTTGCCAAGCAGTAATTAATCAGAAAGTGAGTAAATGTTTTTATTTTGTTCGGACAAGATACCGTCGTCTGCTATGTAAAAAATTGATCATCGAAGTCTATGTGTGTGATTCACAATAATTTATTGTGTCTGGAAATTCGTTACAATTTAGTATGTATATGCTGCTGAAATGAAAGTAAAATTGAAAAAAATAATGATGATTCATATTTAGTATATTTCCTAGGCCAAGAAATTCACTTTTTAGTCGCGCCAAAAAAATAAAATATGTTTTGTTTGTAGAGCTCCCGTCCTACATGGTTCATGATTAATTTATACGCTTTATGAAAATTGCAATTCATATCCGCTTGCAGCAACATGGCGAATTAACGAAATAATCCAGATTAATTAAATCAATTGACGGATTGAAAGCCGGATCATAAATCAATTAAGCCGACTTGATTGGATAATTAACGAAATTATGTAATAGACTAGACGGCGCAATAGAAAAACAACAACCGGTAACCGGTTATGATGGTGCTTAATTATAATTCTATCGAATCGTTTTTTAGTCTATTTTGCGTCAAAAACGGAAGTTTCGGAACGTCAATAATTTTTGGACTCGAAAGTAACGCGCAATTAACGCAATGATTGCAATTCGATGCTGAAAAATTAATATAAGCGATTTTATTATATTCACCAATTTTATTTTTCGACTCGGCTCGGTAAAGCATATTGTAAATGAAATTGGTAGTTTTATTAATTATTAAGGTATGTGAACTGTGAAGTATATATAAATAAGAGCATGCGCTCTTATTGTAACATTGAAATTGCAATTGAATATTTGTGGTATAAACAGAAACGTTACAGCTGATTCAGTCAGTGGTTGAATGTCGAAATAAGTTGTTTATTTCTATTTTTTCAACTATCAGTATAAGTACATCTACACTCATATAATTAAAAATATGAATATATCATGTTCGACGACGATAATGACTAGTGTTTGATAAGCTGTTCACTCAATGTGAAGTGTTGGTTTATTTTATAATACACATCATCGAACAGCGCACAAAACGCATCATTTTTCAGGCATAATAATCGTGCATTTTGGATAATAGGATAGAACATTAACAGCGTGAAAAACATGCCGTCTGTGGTAAGTAGTGGTGCTTTGCTAATCAAACACGACGTCAATCTATTAATTATTCTATATGTATTTTATAGATACTGAACGCTGGACCAAAATTGATTCCATTTTTTCTTACACTCGCCATCTACTTCCTCGTATTTATCCCACACACAAATCCCGGGTGGTTTGCTGCATTACTGAAATGCCTACCAATAACGTGTCTCATGATTTTCGTTCAGTGGTATGGAAAGCACATTGAGAAAGAGTGAGTACACACACGTTTACAATCCTCTGATTTCGTTCAAATGAGACATGCTGCTAAAATATTCAAGAAGTTTTTTTATACACGCTCATGGGGCATTCAACTTTGCAGAAAAATTTTTTACCTGACGAGTTTTTTCTGAATCACAGACGAGCGAGTTGTTTGTTCTCCGTATATTCAAAATGCAAAAAAAAACTTCGCTTCTATTTTTAATTTCGTTTTTGTTTTATCATCATCATGGCATAAAAAAAGTTAACGCATCGTATATTACGAATCACAAATTCCATGTAGATAATTAATCTTCCTGCGATCAGCGTACATACGCTCTACAATTATTCTAAATGAGTTGATAAAAAATAATTGATATGTTGTTTGTAGATACAAATCGTTTGTCGACCGAATCTTTTACGGCCTGCTATTTTCATGCCTCGGCGATTTCAGTCTAATATGGCCCGAGTATTTTGTCTTTGGAATGATTCTATTCGCAATCGGACACATTAACTACATTATTGCATTTGGATTCGAACCGTTCAATCTTCCAGTAGCTATAGTTTCTTATACACTCAGTTTTCTAGGTAAGATCCCTCACTATACTATGAAAATAAGCGTGCATTATCATCTATTTTGTTTTTTAAAAGGTTGCATTTATTTAATGCCTGATTTACATGACATTCTAATACCTGGTGTTCCAATTTATTCAATTATATTGGGTACAATGATGTGGAGGGCAATCGCACGACTAGAATTCAAAAAGGTAGTAGTAATATATTACGATATATTCAATCAACTTGACGGTGATGTTTATTCAAAATCCAATTATAGAATTTATGGACGTGGTGTAGAATTTGCACAACTATCGGCGCCGTATCGTTCGTTATCTCCGATTTATTGATCGGATTGCACAAATTCAAGTTTGAGATACCACAAGATCAGGTAATAATGAAATGATATGATTAATTCCAATTCCATTAATTCATCTCATCAATTTGTGTAGGCGTTGATAATGTCGACGTACTATGCTGCCCAATTTGGCATCGCGCTAAGCATCGTTGATATTAATAAAAAGAAGAAAAATTGATTTTTACAACACATCATTTAAGTGCCAGTTTATACTAGAATGAGACAAATTTTTATTAGCGTTATATATATATATCGAGAATATAGACAGTCATTTTTGTGATAATGTATTCTTGTACCATTCGATCTCCATGTATAAACAGTAAAGATGTTTGTATCCTATGAGTCTTCCTTAAATAGAGAGTTTATTTTATTCTTTGTTGAAAATGTTTATTAATTAATAAAAAAGTAACAAAATGGAATCTGTTTCTTTTTATTTCATCTAAGAACCAATAAATTTGAGAACAATTTTTTTGCAAAATATATATAAAAATGGCATCATCGTCAAAATTAATTAACATGTTTCTTTATTTTTATTTTTAAAAACTATATATTAGACACCCTTGGACTATCAAGATGTATGTAAGTAAGTACTTTGTAAATTTTTTTCTTGTAAATGTACCTTCCTTTTTTTTCTTCATTATAATACTAAAGTCTGATTATAATTATTTATTAAAAATATTGCTAGCATTTAAAAATTATCAATTTGCTTCTTTCTATTGGATAGAAATTCAATAAAAAAATAAAGTCAAGATTGTCTAAAACATTTTTAGGATTACAATGGGCTAAATTCGTTTCATTACAATGAAACATTTATATAAAAAAATATGTACAATTGCGTTAAAATACTGTAAATATATAACTAAAACATTATTAATGTCTAAATTGGCATTATCAGCTATGTATAATACATAATTATAAATATTATTTAAAATTTTTTAAATGTGCTTATTAAAACCAACGCTTTTGTTTTACTTGTTCAAACTCTGTACATATAATAATAATAATAATTGAAAAAATATCTTTTGATTTTGTTTTAATTTTTTCTCTTTTCTTTAATTTAATAATATTTCAATAAAATTTTCAAAATTTCTAATCTATCATCATACAATAGTTTTGTTTTACACAAAGAAGAATTGAATTATATAATTGAAGGACTAGATTTATAATAAAAAATAAATATGAATATATAATATGTTACAAATGAAATAAACAAAAACAGCAAAAATTTATATATGTAAAACTGAATAAAATATAAATTTTTTAAAAATAAAATGTTGTCGTCGTGTTTGGAACACGCGACAAAATCTTAAAGTTTTTTTTTGTATATTTGCGTTTTTCTTTTCTCATATAATAAAAAAAATGTATGAAATATTATCTAAATCCACTGTCAATCACATAGTTCATGTTCTAAATTTAAATTTGAACACTTTGGATTACAGACGCAGTCATTTTTATGTGATGAATTTCCAATGTTCAATAATGAACCCTTTTCCATGTCATTAACTTCTTGATTTCGAGCATTTAAAGCTATTGTACTGTTTCGTTGTCTACAGAGGTAAGGCGTATCTCCTGGGGAAGGAGTTCCTCTACCCTAAAATTAGCATATCATATAGATTAACGATTAATTAACATACATACAGGTCATAATACCTCCACCATTACATTTTAAATAGTTACAAATAAAAATATTGTTCTTATTAACTTGAACTACTAAACAGAGAAGTGGAAGAAGAAGAAGGAATTGGAAATGGATGGAAAAATTAATTTAAAACGTATTTAATATATTTATTAAAATATACAAACCTCGTCCCTGGATGGGCCACAGCACGTGTTGAATACACAACTTTCGCTTGGTGTGGTTTTCGGACAATCGAGCACGCAATTTTCGGGCTCCGTATGTTCATCCGGATTGTTTTGATGTTCGTCCATATCTATAAATTCTGGCTGTATCGTCGTCGAATGGATGCCTTCATTGTGGAAGAATTCTTTCACTTTTTCCGCTATCTTCATATATTCTGATAAGTTCCTACACCTAAGGCTAAAGTTTAGAATAATTCTAACAAAACTCTTGTACAGACAACAAAATCTTATCCATAAATCTACAGAAAAAAATTGATACCATAAAATTATTGTAATAATAAATTTATGTATGTATATTACGTGTAATTTTTCTTCTCAATGTGTTTGTTATAATTAACAACTTGTTTTGTATTTATTTATGAAGCAAACGTGTTAATTTAATAAACATTAAACGATATATGTTATAAATTATGAATTGCATTTAATATGCAATGCAGCAGCAACATGTGCATGTGCTTGCGCTTGAGATGCTCTCGAGAAAACACGAACAAAAGGCAATTTGTTTCAAATTCAAAATTGATCAAAATTAATTACACTTAAACAACACAACTCGTCTCATTGTCAATCAATATTAAATTTTAATTTAATAATTGAATATCTCTCTAATATCATCTATTAATATTATTAATAATTATTATGGATAAGTGGTACAATAAAGTTTGTACATATTTAACTAAGTAGATTGTTGTCTTGCTTTGTAATAAGTACCTTATATGTGCCGATGCTATAATTCTATCACCAGCAAGTTGCCATACGTGAAATTCATGAACAGCTAAAACGCCATCAACCTTAGCTAAAAGTCTTCGTTGAATTGCATCAACTTGTATGTGTGTTGGTACAGTTTGTAATAGGATTAACGCAGAATCACGCAATAAAGGCCACACTGAATGTAATATTAACATAACTAATATAATACTTAATGCTGGATCAATATAATATTTTCCTTCCCACTCTGTGGCCCAGAACACGGATGCCGATATTATCACAATTATTGAACCAAGTGCATCGGAAGCAACGTGAAGGAAGACGCCTCGCATATTCATCTGTGCGGCAGAACCATGTGAATGGCCATGGCCGTGACTGGCTTTATTATTTGCCGTTGCCTGCGGAGGCGGATTTGGATACGTCTCATCGTTTTCATTGTCGTCGGTGACGGCTAAGTGGGTTAATCGATTACGACTTCGACTCAATCCACCATGCGAATGCCCATGACCATGTCCATGTGATGCACCATGTTCTAATATTACAAATTGGAAAAAATAGAAAGCGTTTATACAGGTATATGTATTGTGTTGATTTCGAAAAACAATTCTATTGTAATTAGATTTATGTAATGCAACTAACCATGAAATAATATTAATACTATAATATTAACCAATAATCCTACAACGCCTACAATTATCAATAATTCTGGATCATGGATGGTTTCGGTTTCTATAAATCGTTTACAAGCTTCCACAGTGATTGAAAAGCATAGCGCGACGAGGAAGACCGCATTTACTAAAGCTCCAAGCACTTCAGCCCGTGCCCAGCCAAACGTATTTTTTGACCATTTCTTAGGCGACATCTAAAAGCAGAAATCAATAAAATCATTTATTCAATCGCAATAAATATCTAAAGGTTAACCCACCAGACGACAAAGCAATTAAATTAAGAACAAAACGCGAACGTTTCTTTATATTCTGTGATACGCACATGTAGAAAGAAGAAACAATAACCCTACAAAAAACTTAATTGGTCAATAATGATGATTATTTATATTGAATTGCCAACTGGTGGTGGATATTTTCATTTTATCAATCATTTACCTTTACTGATAAAAACGCTACAACTAATGCTGCTACATCACTTAGCATATGAAAACTATCAGCTACCAACGACATTGAATTTGTAATATAACCGACGACAATTTCCACGAAGAAAAACATTGTGGTCAGCCAAAGCATTGACAAGAGTCGACATTTTTTACCAGTAAACTTGCCCATTACACCTAGAACAAACAACGCACGTATTAATAAATATGCAAAACTAATCCAATTTAAATTAAAAAAATCAATCAAAATAATAACGTGTTTGTAGAAAAGGATTTATGCAAATCAAGAGTGTATATATTTTTTAAAAGGTGACGGAACAATAAAATGTTAATATGAATATTTTTCGTTCGTTCGTTTCGTGATTAGTTTTTTTTATCTTATGCTAATTTAAAATTTAAAAATGTTGGCAACAAAAGAACTCAATGTTAATTAATTCGCCATGATTGTAATTAACCTTTAAGTAAAACTTTTAGTACATTGTTTTTTATATATATTATAAAAGATTTCCGCAAGATTAAAAAAATATGAATTGCGCTTTGTCGCAGCACTGTGTTGTACTTAATAGGGAAAATGTATACTCTGCTGTACGTATATTTTTTTAATTACACTACATCAGCGGAAAAAAGAAACAAATTATAATTAATAACAGCATTGTTAGACGGTTGATGCGAGATGCGGTCTGTAAATTTCATAGCGGCTCTAATCAACAGATAAATGTTTTGTAATTATAACACACAAGCACAACACATATATGTAATATACCAGTTTGCTATGAATGTGTGTCAGATAACAATTTAGTTGAAAAAATCGAATTATTATTAACAATGCGAATATTGTGAATGAAGAGAGATTGTCAATCGATAATTCAATGCGAGATTGTCAAACATAATTATACACTTGCGGCTAATTTATAATTCCTCAAATAAGTACATAGCAGCAGCGCAAGCCTTAACAACAAATTACTTATTCATGTATAATATAATGCTTCAATATAGAGGAAAGTTGGAATTTAATTTAATTAAATTTTCGCATTCATTCGTTCGGTCTTAATGGAAATACCTCATTAAGTACGATTATGAAAATTAAAAATTAATTATTTCGTATCCCAAGCAATTACAATATACAATACAGTGGAGAATAAACATTTTATTTTTTCTATTTCAGAGTAGAGTAGAGTAGGTTTGTTTGATCAATAACCGTGTTTACATCAATACGTTCTACGTTTTAGTAAAAACGCAAATTCAATACACCATTTTCGCATATATATGTTATATATAGTTTTACACAATGCATAAACTATTTTCAAACTTTACAATACGTGATGCGGCGCACGAACACACATCGCAACAGTAATATGGTATCACCATGATGCATGCCTTGCGATCAGCTGGCTTGAATAGAATTGTTTATTCCATCCTCGATTTTTACAAAATATTACTATGTGCTCTGTCCGAAAGAAAATGATATACATTACTGAAAGTAGTATCATATTAATTTTTTATATAAATGACTGATATTTAGCCTACAAAGAAATTGATTTCAATTCAATATTGTTGACAAACGTCGAGTGTTATAGAAAAATGAATTAAACACCTGGTTAGTTCACAAAAATAGGGAGTTATAAACATATAAATTAACTGGATATTTTGAGAAATCAAATGATAAGTTTTAATATTAACCATTAATAAACACTTGGTTTTCCAAGATGAATTTATCGAAAGAAGAATGGGTTACATAAATAAAATCTATAGTGAATCAAAACCAAGTGTTTTTAATTATTACTTCTCAATATTAATTAATGGTTTACCAATTAATGGTTCACCAAGAGGCAACAGCAAATATTTTAAACTTTATTAATACATTTTAATTCAAATTATGATCCAACTCGTAGAAAAGAAACCAAAATTCTTAAATTATAATGAAAAAGTTACATTTTTACAAAAAGTCTTGAAATTAACACTTTATCTACAAGTAAAAAACCCAGTAAACGTAGAAATTATTAAAATGTCTCAGTCATGTCATTGTAAGAATTCAATGTTTAATAATTTCTACTTATTTAACAATTGTACATTTTCAGACAGATGGAATTGTAATATTTAATACAATATCAGTCGATCATTATTAAACGTCTTTCGTTATTTAGCGTACTCTTTGTTACGGAAATCTCATCTATATCTATATTACCAAGCTGCCTGCGACGAAATTATCCCCCAAGTTGCTATAAATAGCCAGAAAATGTACCAAATTGTATTGTAAGCCGGATGGAAACTCAACAATCACACAACTTTGATGTTATTGCATTGTAGTAAAAGGTCGCAAAGGTTGCTTTGCTCGGCCAGCTTGTAGATTTTAATTTTAAATTGTAAATTATTAACTAAATTCAATGTTGGTGGGAAAAATTAATGTCCCTGGTGTATAATTTATTACCAAATAATGTAACGTTGCGATTATCAAACGAGCGAAGCGCAATTACAATTACAAAACTGGTAAACTAGCTGAAAGATAATTAGGTAGCTTCAAATAATTTATAATGCATATGTATTCGACGTGATTCGATTCCGTTGTCAGGATGATTATGACGACGATGTTCATGGATTTGCAACGCGATTAGAATACTATGCGACCTCATAATAGGCACTCGAGTAATTGAAAGTAAAAAAAGAAGTGTTATCATTCGAGTGATAAGTGTGCCTTAGATTTACTTATTGATAAAAGTGCATTTTGATTGTTGGCACAATCTAGTCAGATAATGATGGATTTATAAGAATTGCTTTCATTTATATGTCCAATGACTTATGTTTGCAAATATTTAACTTCCAACACGCCTAGTTAACCATCAAAATAAACTACAACAAAAATTTTAGAAAACTGCAGATAATTATTAAATTGTTTATTGATAGAAGTGCATATTATTGCGCTGAAAGCATTCAGTGAGATATATGATGTATAAAAATAAAAATCAAACCTTTTTCTCTATGAGCAACGGTTGAAATTCCACTAAAGCTTAAAGCTTGTTGTAATATAGAAGAGACTGCAGATGACACAAAAGCTATTAGACTTATGTACTTGCTATTCTATTTAAAAGTGAATTTTATTGTTGAAATATTTCGTTCGATAAAATGTGTCATGTATAAAAATTTATTTTCATTTTCTTTAAATGAACTCATAGACGGAATCACCGTTGATTTATCTTCGCAAATATTTAACAATTGCAAACAAAAAATCAACGTTGAAAATAACAAAAACTGTAAGACTTTTTATCTTCCAAAGCATAAATTCTGACAGAGAAATTGAATCTGTTTAAAAAAAAATGATCACCATAATTACGATTAAAAAACATGCAGAAAAATGTTAATTTTCGTCTTTAAATCGACATATACAAATATTTAGTTGCGAATGTCGAAAAGTTTTAAAATTTCAATAGCAGCTTGCATTTAAACAACCCCTGGAATAAAATATTTAAAAAATCGATGGAATAGCAAAATTTTAATAGCATCATTAATTAGTTGCAATTGTTGTGAGGTGACAAGTGCACGGCAAATTACCAACAATCCTCATTAAAAATGGAAATTCAATTCAATTCGCTGCCAAAGTGTAATTATAACAACAAAGAGTACAAAATTTAAAATTACAAATGAGCGTTGAAACAATCAGTCATCATCAATTTATTATTAAACGTTGCATTTATTTTGTGAAGAAAATTTTATAATTATAAATATGTACCATATATAGGAATTGTGATAGAGAGAGTGCTTGATCGAATTTTTACATTCATGTGACAATAAATAAAATCGTTATCGTTGGAATTATCTAAGCTCAGATGTAACAATTATGAAACGTTTAATTATCGATATTTAAAGGTTATTGGTGTTGTAATATCAAAAAAAAAACTTTGGTATTTATTCGGTGCTGACTATATTATATTGAAAGTTGTTGCTGGAACAAATACTTGGGAGAAAGAAAAGTTGTTTACATCGCCACCATAGACAAACACCTCTAATTGAATCATTATTACATAAATCAATTAAATAGGCCGATCATAAATAATAATAATAATATTTACACGGTCGACTAATTAATGAGCCGCATAGTGAAATTATTCATACGCATAGGCATTCATATTTAGAGAAGAACGATAAATTGGCAACAATGATTAATTATATCGATGGCATTAAATAAGTACACAAGTTTTTTTATTGGTAATTGTGCATTGTGTTTTTTTTATATATTTGAAATTACATTAGAATATCAATTCGGTGTGCTTTTCAACGCGCACGATAAGCGACGTATTTTATTATCTTTTATGCAAAGATTAGCGAAAAATGTAAGTATGTACTATACACGACGATTTCTAAGGAAAAAAAATTAACGTTTCAAGGCTCTAATGATGATTAATGATTAATAAACCTTTTTTATAGCAAAAAAAACTGCGCTGTAGCGACAAAATCTACAAAAATTTAATTGTCTTTGAATAACAATAAATTTATGTTAAAAAATTACAAATTGAGTAATAGTTAAAACATTGAACATGCTTAACAGAAACATCATTGGCACGTGCCACATTTTTATAATATGTGTGCATACATGCAAAACATACACTCGCACAAAAGCGGATTATAGTCGAATGTAATTTAACCTTTCGTTTTGTGATTTGATAATTAAGCAGCAGACCAATTACAATCTACTCGTACACAGTTAAATATCGATTTCGTAATCATGTATTATTGTCAGTGAAGGAAACAAAAATCATATGAAATTACCGAGCTGCAAATAGCTTGAATTTGTGTAATTTTACTTTGATTGAACGCTAACAGTGAATGGAATTCAATGATAATTTTCTTCTTCAAACTTAATTCAAAAGTTGAGAGAGGAATATATATTTTATTAATTGTTAAATGTTGAATTTGCGAGAATGTTCAACTCAAATACATTACCATCATCCAATAATAAATTCGCTTAAACTCGAATGCAAACACACCCTTGTGAAATTATTTCAGCTTGATGCTAATTATTATCAAATAAATGGTATTGCTAAAAAGGTTCGCAAATCATTTGTTTTAATTTATGCTGGAACATGAAGATAATAAAATTACGATGAGATGTGAAACATTAAAAATATTGAAATTCATAAATTTCAATTTATATTCAAACGCAAATTGAATTTGGTATAGTCGTCCTGTAATTATCCTCACAAAATGTTGGATATGCGAGAAAATCCAACCCAAATAATACTCAACGAAAATTAGTAAACCCAATCCAATAATAATTTTGTCGTAATTCGATTACAAACAGGCTCTTACAAAATTATTACAGCGTGATGATGTTAAATATTCAATTAATTTCATTAGAATTGTTATTTATGGAATAGCTAAAACTATTTATAATTTACTAAAACCATTGATTAAAGAAATATAATAAATAAAATAAATAAGTATTCCTTTAATCAATGCTAAAACTGAAATTACTTTTTTTTGTAGTATGAATCTGCTTTGATTCAATTGCCAAAGAAACTCCTGCAAAATGATATCCGTTTGATTTAATATATTTTATTAAAATCTTTATTATGACATTGCTAAGCAGGTTTAGAACTCATCTGTTTTAATTTATGCTTGCGCATGAAAGCAATAAAATATTCATTAACTAAAATTCATGACTAAACTCAAATGATTAGAACAAGTATTCAAAATTGTTCAATAGTTTTTCTCAGCTTCTATAATTCATTGTAGGTTTCGAAGAACCCTAATCTCCTTACAAGGAGGATAGACATTCTTCAATTATAGAAAAAATTTAAACTAATTATGCAAGGATTTTTATAAATTTGCTCTTAAAACAAAAGATTGAGAAAGTCTTTCAAATTACTATATAAATACGAGGTTTCATCAAGAAGATCATGCACTCAAGGGATTGCTTAAAATGTAAAAGCTTGACGCAATTGTTAAACAAGTAAAATTATTTAATTAAAATGTAAATACTTAAAAATCTTATGGATAATTATAAAACACGAGGTACACTAATATATTTCTAAATATTATCATTGTCAAAATTAATTTTTATTGTATATAAAAGAAGTTTGTGAGAAAATTTGTTCGAAACTATCACCGAAAAGTACCCGAACACGTCATCCAACAATTGATCTTAATAAAAAAGACAATTAACAATACAATCTTTAATGAATCTCGAAAGAAAGAAAGAAAATGTATCGTACATTACATACACATACATATTACACAGTCAGCTAATTAGATAAACAATCCCATTTAGTTTAATCAATTCGACGTATACGACAAATTCGAGATAATATTTATCACTTTTCCTAACCCACTTCTTGTTTACCAAAGCAATGCAATGCAAAGCGACAACAGCGTGAAAACTTCCTCCTCACCACCAAACCGACCACATTGTTGGTCAGTCCAGTGTATACTTTATAGACAAAAAGCTGCTGCATGTTATACAATTGTCCAGATTGATATTGTGCGAACGCCAAGGCCAACCTCATGTCTTTACATTATATTTTTTTTATTATTTCCAACGAATATTATGTGCTACACACAGACATACATACACACACATACATGCACAAACAACAAATATAACGTAATAATTTGTGAGCCGTGTGCAAGAAATTCATTAAATAATATTGGTGCCGTGTGCTTTGCTGTTTGTTGTTGCTTTTCAATTTCCTACCAACTCCATTTAATATGTATCTAAACACGTTCAGACCGAAGACCTTCAAGGATTTACGCTTTTTTTTTATTATTATTATTATTTCTTTCGAATCGTTTGTTCGTTCATATGCAGCACGTTGTTACACCTGCCTGTCGTTGACACACGTCGTCTTCGTCGTCGTGGGTCGTGGTCGTGTATGCAGCAGACAGCGTTCGCATGTACTCCTCACGAATGGATAATTCTCTGATTTTGTTCGATCGCAATCAATGCACAAAGGCTGTTGTATAGTATCTATTGCGTTATCACACAACGATATGTGGTAATAATACATGGATGATAAGTACGGTGCGTTATTGATAGATTGGAACAACGTAATCGTTGCATTTCTATTTTTCGTCTATGTATATGTATTACTACATGATATGAATGCGTTTATGGACGTCAAAGACGCGTTGTTTGTGCTATTCAAGGGTACTTACACACTTACATTACAGCGTTACCACACAACAACACTACATGCACATGTAATGAAAAGGACACTTTCAAATTATTTGGTAAAGGTTATCATTCTAAGGTTGTTTTTAAGTAAGTAAATCAATTTTTTTAGCGTGGAATGTGTTTCTCGTTTTGCAATGCGATCATTTCCTTGTTGGCTTGTTTATTTATTGCAAAGATCCGGATACAAAATGTAAAGGACAAAATTTAAAGAATTATCAATTCTGCGAATAAATGATAAATAATTTTTGTCATTTTTATTTAGAGCAACGCCCAAAAAACAAAAAATCTATTTAAAAAACAGATTGTGACATTGCAAAAGGCTGTATATTTATTAAAATTAATAATTTGATTATGAATTCAGTAAATGAAACAATGAATATCTACAAGAAATGTATATAATAATTTTAATAAACTAAAATTTATTTCTCGTTTTGCACCGAGCATTTTCTTGTTTGCGTGTTTGTTTGTTGCAAAAATACGGATATAACTTGCTAAGGACAAAACGATATAAAAACAATTATCAATATGTATAATGACAATAATTATTATGCAATTTTTATCTACACCAACTTCCAAAACATCAAACGTCCTAAAAGTTTATAAATTGCAAAGTGACAAAGACTTCGGAAGGTGTAGTGTTAAATTCATTAAAAAGTTATCAACTTTTAGTAGTCAAAATAATTTGTACTCTCTTTAAAATTCAAATTCAGTTACTTTATTCTACAAATATAACAAAAATTGTCAATGTATTGCAAGAATTCGGATACTAACTGCTGAGGAGAAAACTTAAAAAACAATTATCAATATTGTTAAAGTTCCACGTACGGTTGATGATAATTTTGCCATTTTTATTCACAGCAACGTTTAAAGAAACAAAAATTCAACATAAAAAAACCAGCCTGTGCTACATCGTAAACTGTACGAGTTCATAAATTTCAGGCGCAAAACTTCATGGCTTGATTCAAATAAAAAAATTTATATTATATATACCTACAATCGCATTCAACTTGGCGACAACCTAAAATAGTTTTAATACAGACAGGAAAAATGCATGACAATTGCTTTACTTTATTTGTATATACTTTGGTATAATAATTTTGTGCAATGTTTGATCGAATCATGCAGTTCCTTGTAATATTTATGAGTAATAGTAAAGATTGAAGATGGAATTTTAAGCTGTGCTAGATAATTTTAATATAGGTAAGAGGAAAATAAATTATTTGTATTTTTTAGTTTTATTTTGTGAAATGTTGAATCGAATCACGCAGTTCCTTATAAATTGCCTAACTGCTCGTAATTTTCATAAATTAAATGAATTGTTGCCATTTGTCTATAATAGTAAAGATTGAAGAGGCAATTGTGGACGGCACTAAATAATTTTAAAATGCTAAAGAATCACAATTACTTTACTTTACTTGTATTTATCTAACAACTACTTAGGGAAATTTTTGAGCAATGTTTGATCGAATAATCACCCAGTTCCTTGTAATTATGAGTAATCGCTCGCAATATAAATTTATTTATAAATGAAATATATTCTTGGTATTCTTTTGTAGTAGAAAGCATTAAAGATGCAATTATAGACGACGCCAGTAATTTTTAATATAGGTAGAACAAAAATTAGCAAAAAATAATAAAGAATAGCAATTACTTTAGTTTATTTGTAAATTATATTAGCAATCTAGCAACTATTTAGTATATATTTTTGCAATGTTTGATCGAATCACTCGCAATTTTTTATAAAATAAATGTTGTTACTTCTTTTCTGTAGTAGTGAGGATTGAAGAAGAAGAATTGTTGACTGCGCTAGCTAGTTTAATCATAGATAGAAAAACAAATTAGTAAAAAGTGATTAAAGATGACATTTACATTATTTACATTTTGTTAAAAAACTATTTAATATAATTTTGTGTAATATTAAAAGGAATCACGCAGTTCTTTGTAATATTTCTGAATAATTTTCTAGCATTTTTATAAAATAAATATTCTTGCTACTTTTGTGCAGTAGCAAAGATTGAAGATGGAATTGTAGGCTGCGCTAGTCATCATCATCATGTATAAAAATAATTCACAATTACTTTCTACTTTTAAATATAACGGTATAAACTATTTTTAATAAATCATGTTGCATGTAACCGTTGTTGTAAAATACATAAAATTTTGCAATTCGCAAAATTATTAATGCAACCTTGACTATGATTTAGTAAAATATTTATTCTAGATTTAAAGTGCAGCAGCATGTCGAAAATGCGTGCTTTTCACCTGCTTTGTTCGTTATTAAACTTTAACATTACATTTTCTGCTTCTTTCTTCCCAATTCAGGGGTAAATTGCTTAATTTGTATATTCAGATAAAGGACATTTCGATTCGTCAATATTTCGATAGATTGCCATAAAAATTCGTACTCAATTGTCAAACTAACCACACGCTTTTTGAACGTGGCTGCAGAAAAGTCACTGTATGTAAGTATACCAAGCACACAATTACTTATCATAATTTCGATTGCTTATCTCACAATTAATTACATACACATACGTAGATATACACATTATGAGCAATTTTTAAGCAAACAATATTTTTTAATTTAAATACGTCAAATATTGCGCGTTTTAATTCCTGAAATAGTGAAGCGGTAACGAAAATTTTCCGACCACATGTATGTATTATAACATAATTACATGTTTATTGATTTCTTGTCTAATAAATAATTTAGCAGAATATAGTAGTGGGCGCAATTTTTTTGGCAGCGCACATTCATGGAATAATATTAGTCATCGTCCACGACGTGAAAAAAATATTATTGTTGCCGCTGATTATTAATTGATGATGCATTTTATGTTTGGAAATACCTTCAATGTTACAAGCCATACACACATACATTTGAACACAATTGCAAAACGTTTGTTAGATTCAAGAGAT
>JARJDW010017852.1:0-12469 GCA_030264715.1 Adinopsis sp. GC000173 | reverse complement strand
ATACAGCCAACTATAATAAGTTAATACTTCTTTTAGAATGTTTAAAGAAAAATTAATCTTCATTTCCCAGCGTCCAGAGAATTTAAAAATTTAATGTTTTTTCTGTGGATAATATAGATTAATTATTCTTCCTTCAAAAGAATTAATAAATGCTTAGAAGCATTTCATACAAGCAACAGCTTTTAACTAAAAGAAAACGTATATATGCTGAAAATCTTTAACATGTCGACTGTAATTTTTAATCCACCTACTTCTATATAAAATTCATTAAAAACACGGCGAACATTATAACGATGATAATTCATAAAATTCAATTATTTTTAATTATCAATTAGTCATTTCTTTAGTCAGTCTTTAATTTTCTATTATAGATTTTCGCAAATGTTCAATTAATGATGAGACGTTTACTTTAATTTAGCGCCGCGCATTGTCTACAATGAAAAATCGAATTTGAATTACAAAGCGCATAAAAATATCGGTGTATTACGGGTTTTAGTTAATTATTGTAATTAAAGTTTCTTGAGTAACATTAATGAAATACGTGGCTGGAATCCATTCTCGCAAAGCGTCTATTCAGCTTAACACTTTCGCTGTGCGAAGGAGAGAAAAAAGTCAACTGTTACGTTATTACTATGCCAGAAACATTTAACCGAAAACTTAATACAAACATTTTGTGCGCAAGTTCAATTCGCATTATAATCGTAAAACAAATAAATTTGCGTTATTATTTCATCACGTTTTATATTGCTAAACAATAAATTCAATTTAATCAAATCGTTTAAATTCATAACCGTTTTCTTTAGACGCCCCAATAAATCTTTGGAGGGAAACGTATTTTTTTCTTTGTAAAATAGGTAGGTATGTTGGTACAATAGAATAAATTTTCTTTATAATTGGTTATGATAATTTACGATAGTATGTTTTAAAATAAATATCGCGCAATGTATTCAATATTGAAGAGATATTGAGTGGAGTATACGTACGTGTACGTGCACGTCTCGTTACGATTTTATTTTGAATTGCACGCTAATTGCATTTCATTGATTTTTCCTAATAGAATTTTTCACGCCACCAACGATTCCTAATTGATTTTTTATGTTCAACAAGTAAAAAAGTATGATACATTAATTTTCAATTACAAGATGATTATTTATGTTCTTTTTACTTATTATTTTAGATAACAAATATTAAAATTAAATATATTGGGATGTCTAGAAGGTACGGGAATGTCGGGTAAGTCGTACCTCTTTGATTTTGAAGAAGCTATGAGGCCTAAACTACGAAAAACAATGACAACACAACCAATTTAGTCCCATTTAGCACATATTAAAATTTTGTCGCCGTATCAATGCGTGTACAGATTTTATTCAACAAAGTTCATTTTTTAACGTTTTCATATAATATTCAGGATTNATCACTGGGTGTACAGATTTCATTCAACAAAGTTCATTTTTTAACGATTTCATATAATATTTATCTAGTATTTGTAAGCTTCCACAGCTAATTGAAACTAGATAATTGCATATTGCGTTTTAAATGTATATTACACATTTATTTAAGCATTATTTGCCTTGTATAGTAAAGTAAAATATTGATTGGATATTGTGTGACAATGATATATTATTAATATTCACTCGGATCCTAAGTTATACCTCCCTCATATTGTGCTAGTAAGTACATTTTTTTCCAAATCTATTTATCAAACTGGACAAATTTCGTTTGAAATTGCTTGCATATTGCGAATTTACATGTTTATCTTCAGTACTTTAATGTTTAAAATTTAATAAGTTACATAAGTTAATAAGTTAAGTTGTTAGACGTTAATTACCAAAATTGTATGCCGTAATTGTACAAGTTGAATCCACATAGGTGTTATATGTTATATAGGTGTAAATAGAATATATTAAAAAATGTTTCTCTACTTTGTTTCTCCTAATTGAAGCTGCGCTACAACTTAGGCTGTAGGAGGTACGACGTAGGAGCATAGGTTCCTAAGTCGTACCAATTTTGAATCTTTGAAAATTCGAAATTACAGAGAAATATATATGACTTTTTACACTTCTTAGGAGTAAATAGAAGCAGTATGTACTATAGTTTGATATAGGACCAACAAACTTGTGTTTGCTATCTAATTCTTCAAATTATAGGCAATTTAAATTTAGGGGTATGACTTACGCAACCTTACTTTATATTTATGTGTAAAACCCAAAGTGCTGAAACATTGTTTATGAAGTTATTATTGGGAATATAATGATAAACATATCAAATATTATTATTATTTTTTATAACTTAAGTTTTTGTTTTGAAAATAATTTACTTTCACACGATATTTATAATCTAACATATTATTAGGCAAATATTATATTATTTCTATGGGTAGTCAATTTTATCTCTATGAGCAGTGTTGAATTATATTTTCGTAAAGGAGTTTTGGTGAGTCGATTATCATCATTTTAAAATTTTGTAAGTTAACCATAATATTATCAGCCTTAACTTTTATTTTTTATTCTTGTGTAAATAAAATGTTAATAATTCGTAGAATTAACATATATTTACTTAAAAAAAGATATTACATTTCACACTATTATTACCTTACATTACTACCATTTAAAACTAAATTTTATTGCACTGGAAAACAATGAAACGTGTGAGTTTATGTTCTAATAAATATGCCATTTGTTTTGTGTTGTACAAAAATTGGAAATAAAACTTATTTTATTATAGATTCTTTTTATATCCAATAAAAATGCATTGGATAATAACCGAAATACAATCTAACGCTTCTAGAAAAAAAATTAAACGACAACATTTTTTTGATATTGTTGTGGTATAGGAGAGAGGAAAAAAAACTAAAGTTGCCGATAAATTTCCTATATAGATTGGTGTGAAAGTATTGATTTTATGATAATTTCATTTTTCATAATACCGAAATCTGATGATAAGACAACATCAGCTTTTTCATTCTTAAAAGTTTTCCAATATTCCGGCGGCTTTCTTCTTGTTCTGCTAGACAAAAACCGTTGTCGTGGGTGTATCTATTAATCATTAACAAGCGCTAATGAAATACAAATATAAATACTAATTAAAATGCGTGGCTATGTGGAAATTTACTAGTTTTTTCCATATAATGCAAAGGATATGCCCTGTCATTTTCAGCTGTTTCCTGATTGCTTTTATGTTTTAATGTAAAATATAAAAAAGGGTGTTTTAATTGGAATTTTCCCATTAAATTTCATCATCATTATGATTTACAACTTTCCTATTTTGATCAATATTTGATTACATAGAAATTTATTTTCCAAATATACATTCAAATACCGTAAGATTTTTTTCGAAAATATAGCAACTTTGACATACACTTATCCACGTTACCATATTGGTAAATACACTATATTTGTGCATTTATTCCTCAATCTACGAGTGGTACCTTGAGATACGAGTTTGATGCGTTCCATGAAGAACCTTATAACTTGAATTAGCTCGAATCACAAACGAGATACATTATTAATAAATAATTCAACGATTTTATCGCTGGTACAATATTTATACACTCTTACTACAAAAGCCCGTGTAAATCATGTTATACTAAAAGTTGTGTAAAACATGTACGAACCTTAAAGTTTAATTAAAAATCTGAGATTGGTTCATTAACGTTCCGAAGCCATTTAATGTTAATGATAAAATTTCGATTTATTTGGAGAACAAATAAACAAGTTTACAACACTAATATAAATTTCGCTAAGTGGAAAACATGAATAGAATTTTAAACATAAACAACTTTTAGTTCAACCTAAACGTGTAACATATGAGCGCAGATAAAAATCAAACTTTATTCCTCTTCCTGACAGTTTGTTGGCTACTTTTTCGATTTCTTTCATACATTTCTCTTTCAATAATAAACTACCCATTTATTTATTAATAGCATTAACAAGAAAGATATAACTAAAATCGTTAAAATTGAGTAATGTAGTATACATATACTTGACATAATATTTTTAAATGCTGTCAGTTTTGTGTCGTGTTTAGTTTGCTGTGTAATTCTAATTAAATTACCGCTTCCATAATTAGAATATGTGTAGTCGAAACGAAATTAGTTTGGTTTAAAACAAGTTTAATTTGTATATATATATTTAATAAAAATAAAATTAGAACGATTTCGTATAAAATAGTAGACAATTAACCATAAGAATTTATGTTTTCTCACAGCGCCATCAATTTTTACTCAAAACTTTAAAATGGTGGCGTAATTTTCATACTATTTTCACGAAAACTTACTCAATAAAATACTAATTTTACGAATTTTAGTGAAAATACGAAAAATTACTAAAAATTTGATGTGTAACACGTAGACGTTTCACATTATTAAACCAATAATTGCTCATTTCCTTTAAATATAAGTGTACAATTTATGTAAACTACATTAGAAATCCAATCATCTTTATAAAATTGTTAAGGAACTATTTATTCAATAGTCTTTACATTAAAAACAAATAGTATACTGTAAAAGTTGTTATATAATTCTTGGAATTGTTTACTGATTTTAGAAAATTTTAATCTCCAGTTAATACAATAAACTACATAATCTTGAACGAATGTTATTATTTCTTAGAATCACTACCCTGGCGACTGCACCATTCTTCTCAACAGAAAAAATATTTACAAGTCACGTAACAAAATTGACGAGCATTTTGAGTGTTGTTGTGTATCATCGCATACCAATAATAATTGATAGATTGGAAGCAATAACGATAATGTAAATATGTTTACAGCCTCAAAATGTAATGTAACTTATTCATCAACTAAATTTATCGTTAAAATATACCGAACAAAAATTTTCATTTTATGTAAATTTCGTACAAATCTGCAGCCAATTTAAAAGTAAAATTGAATGGGGAAATTACGTACAATATTTTATGTTGTTGATGATTTTATGCAATAATATAAAAAAAATATAAATAACAAAGTTGGGCGGCTTGGCATATTTACAGTCAAACAAATAATTAAACGGAACTAATTAAATATTCCCCAATCGGTAGCAGACGGCAAAAAAAAGAGAGAAAGTGAGAAGGAAGGGAAAAAAATTGAACAACGTTGAGGTTATTATCAGTTTTCTTGTGATAAAAAATTTGACACAACCATTGAAAGGTTCGCAATATGAATGAAAATCGATTGGTTGCTATCTCATCACTGTTGTACATTTTTCCTCTGCAATTCCCTTTCCTACCGCTTTTTTACTTCCCCCATACATATAAATTGGCTTAATTTATATATTGGTATATATAAAAAAATAAAGTTTTTTTTATTTGAATCGTTTTGGAATAATAATAGTGATAGATTGATTGATTGGAAAAAGGCAAAAGGCAACAAATTACGTGCAACGAAACATCATGCGGCCCTGAGAAGAAGAGTTCGGCGCGCGCGATCATCCCACGCATTCGACGACTTTAATGGTTTCTGGTAACATTGACACATTACAAAAGTTCAGCTCTGTCATTCCAAATCACATAGCAACACAAATACTGTGTGTGTGTGGTGGATGTGAATTTAATTCGATTTGCATTTGCGAACGATTTTTTCGCACTAATGATAGAGCGAAAGAGAGAAGCAGCACCAAAAAACACTACTCAATTACTCCTACATCAATCAATTCATTCACGATAATATTTTTGGTTTTTGGTAAGCCATTTGCTTGATGAACTATTAGGGGAAAGTTGGGTAATGGCGACCGCCGGGTAATACCGCAAATTCATCAGTACCCTGCAAACATTGTGTAAGCTAATATAATGCAAAATGACGACAGCTCTTACAAATAATATTTTGTGTTTTTTGTTGTAACTGAAATGCGCATCAGAATGCACATCTTCTTGAAATAAAATTTGACCAACGGGGTAATGACGTTTCTAGCTTAAATTGATATAAATTATGTTTGGAATGGTCCATGATTTTTGTATTATATATTTTACGACAAGTTTGCAAGATGTAGCTTTTTTACCTATTTTATTTGTTAGAGCGCAATTACCCTACCAGTTTTATCATCACCTCAATCAAGATTTGCATTTGCATAATTTAATTAATCCAAATTTTATTACTTAATATATATACCTAACTAACTAGCCATCCTGATTAATTTATACAATCTAGAATAAACGAGATTGGCGTTTTTTATTCTAAATTAATGGAAATTCCTGACTCAATCTGCAGCAGTAAGTATTCGAGGAAAAGTGAGTATGAAATTATATTTTCGGCGAGCAACGCGCAATGCAATGCATGATGCGAAAAAATCTCAACTTGTCAACTGTTGTTGCCGTTGAATAAACAAAATATTTATATAATATGTGAAACGCTCTCTCGTAGTAACATATGCGCGTCCATTTCTTTTTTTATCGCAACGTATGCATATGTCTTTTTTGCTGCCGCGTATGGCACAATGCACGCTTCTCAGTGTGATAACAGCCTAGCATTTCTTTTTTCTCGGAAATTCAATACGTTTTCTTCGCATATATGTGTAGGTAGAAAATCAGCCGTCGTGTTCAATGCATGCGCGTTTTTCTTGTTGTACGCTTGAATTTGCAAATGAGTGCATTCGAATAATTGGATTGTTATTGCAGCAGGAATAATTACCGGATTGATTAAACCAAACGGTGGGCAGGCAACACAAGACCCGCGGGCCATTTGCGGACCTCGAAAATCTTCTATACAATCCGCTTAATATCTATATTATATTTATGTAATAAATTTTGCAATTGATTAAAATTTCCTAAATAAAGATATTAAACATTTTGAAAAAAAAATTACCTAAAATATGCAAAATTTTTACAAAAATGTGCATTTTTCAAAACATTTTAGATTTTTCGAGTGGCTTTTATGCGTTTTTCATCAAAGGCTTGTTAATTAATGTGTGCGTTCTTCGACTAAATTTTACAATTTTTTATTAAAATTTCCCAAATGAAAACATTTTTACGGACATTTCAAAGAAAATTATCTAAAATATGCGAAATTTAAAAAAATGTGCAAGTCAAGCATTTTTTCTAAACATTTTATATTTTTAGAGTGATTTTTATACGTTTTTCATCAAAGGGTTGTTAATGTGTGTCTTCTTTGACTAAATTTTACAATTTTTTATTAAAATTTCCCAAATGAAAACATTTTTAGGAACATTTTGAAAAAAATTACCTAAAATATGCAAAATTTTTACAAAAATGTGCGAATCAAACATTTTTTCGAAACATTTTAGACTTTTAGTGTGTTTTTTATACGGATTTTACCTAAGCGATCTAAATTTGTGCATTCTTTGACTAAATATACACTTGCGACTAATTTTTAATTCTTACTCTAGCACAGAACACAAAAAAAGTTGCCTACCCTTGGTATTAAACTATTACTATGCCATCACATCGGCAAGTTGCGCGTAATTGATAACAGCCTAGTATTTTTCCTGGCTTAAAACTTGAATAAGTTTTTATTTACGCTTGAATTTGCAAATAAATGCTGAATGCATTCAAATAATTGAGTTGTTGTTGCAGAAATAATTACCAGATTGATTAAACTACTATACTATACCATCACAACAGCGAGATAAAATTTACTGTGAAAATAAAATTGTTGCGCGCTGCACAAGTTTGGAGGAAAAATCGAATTTAGTTTCGGTGATATTTTTGTGCGGGCGCTTCTACTGCTGTTGCTGCTTCACAACATGTAAAAGGCTGAATAATTTAATCATTTGTTTGAGCTTAATTTATAAAAACGTTTTATGTAAGATTCCATTCTTGTAGCATCAGAACTAATTACAGTTTTATATACGTAAGGAAAATTGCGTCCATTATTTATAATAAAACAGCAGCAGCCGCGTCGTCGTCGTCTTACTGTACTGTGCAACTCGAAACTTGTCGTATTCGAGCGCCCAGCAATAAATAATATTTTTCGTATTGAAAAGTTGTAAAAGTTTTGGTGCATGGAAAAGTCAACATTATCTTGATTAAAAATCCTTTCAGTCTGGAGGCAAACGTACCCGTACATACATAATTTTGTGTAAATATTTAGAAAGCATTTGCGTGATTTAAAAAAAATCATTATAAAAATAATTTGGCCTTTTCATCAAGTCGGTAGCGGTTTTTTTTGTTCGTTGTTTGAGTGGGCGTTTTATTAATTCTATCTTGTGTATCTGTTTTTCTAAACAAAATATTATCTGCGCGGAAGATTTCATTTTCGTGAAGGATGACATTAATACGACACAGGAAGAGCGAATCAATTATCTTTAAAAATTCATGTCAATTTTGTTCGAAAGATTAAATGATTTTTCTATATAGATACAAGTGATATTGGTGGAATAGGAACAAATCGAAACACAATATATTTACGATGGCCGAAAAAAAATCATGTATTTAGTGATAAAACTATGTTAATTAAGAGGCAAACAAAACTGCATCATTTATGGAATATTACTGGATTATTTCAAGTTAATTTAAGGGGCAATAAAGCTATGTTTTCACTTTTTTTTAAAATTCATCTCAATTTTGCTAGAAATATTACATGATTTTTCTAGATACAAGCGATATTGGTGGAATAGGAACAAATCGGAACACAATATATTTACGATATCAGCAAAAAATTCATGTATTTAGTGATAAAACTATGTTAATTAAAAGGTAAACAAAACTGAATCATTTATGGAATATTACCGGATTATTCCAGGTTAATTTAAGGGACAATAAAACTATGTTTTCACTTTTTTTTAAATTCATCTCAATTTTGCTCGAAATATTAAATGATTTTTCTAGATACAAGCGATATTGGTAGAATAGAAACAAAGCGAAACACAATATATTTACGATGTCAGCAAAAATTCATGTATTTAGTGATAAAACTATGTTAATTAAAAGGTAAACAAAACTGTATCATTTATAGAATACTTCCGGATTATTTCAGGTTAATTTAAGGGAGAATAAAGCCATGTTTTCACTTTTTTTAAATTCATCTCAATTTTGCTCAAAATATTAAATGATTTTTCAGGATACAAGCGATATTGGTGGTATAGGAACAAATCGAAACACAATATATTTACGATGTCAGAAAAATGCATGTTTTAACTAATAAAACCATGTTAACTAAAAACCAAACAAAACTGCATCATTTATGGAATATCACCGGATTATTCTAGGTTAATTTGAAAGAAAATAAAGCTATGTTTTCACTTTTTTAACGTTTATCTTTATACAAGGAGATAGATAAATTATATATTATCTATACAAAAAATAAATCTAAAGAAGTCATAAACAAAGTATGTCGCGACATTATGAATATAGGCGAAGGTCTTATATCCGTAATAAAACGATAGATTGAAATATAACTGTAAAATTTGTTTGTTGCCGACGATTTATAATGCATAGTATCCAGAATTGGTAAATTACATAAAATTTATTGAAAAATAAGATTTATAAGATCTTGAGCCTTAAAGATAAGCTGTGGTCGAAGCGGATCAGCTCAATATTTATTACAAATCTTATTTTTCAGTAAATTTTATATAATTTTGTGGTTCTAACTTAGTATTGTAAAATTTGTTTATTGCCGATGCTTTGTAACCTACAGTTATAAAAACAAGTTAAAAACACTAAATTAAATTAAATTTATTGAAAAATAAGATTTGCAACATCTTCGATTTTACAGATGACCTATGGTCAAACAACATCGACTCACAATTTATTACAAATCATATTTTTCAATAAATTTTTATAATTTTGTGGCAGAATTTGTTTTATGCTGACACTTTGTGATTCACAATTATCAAATACGTTGGGAGTACTAGGCTGGAATCACTAAATTAAGCGGGAATATAAATTTTATTAAAGAGATCTTCGGTTATCAAGATGACCTATGGTCAAGTCACGACGTAATTTATTACAAATCTAATTTTTCAATAAATTTCAATCGCTAAGTATGCATACCAAACATACAGACTTAGAAAACAAACTAAAATTATGTCTTAACTTAGTGTCCCAAGTGATAACTATAATTAATGAATGCCTCATTTCCATAATCGATTTACTCCCGTTTCAATCAAAACCAAACTATTTATTAATAATTAAAAATAAAATAAAAACATTTTAACTTTGATTTACAAATATTTATTTAAAACAGTTCAAACGAAACGTGAATAAACTGTTTTAAATAAATATTTGTGAAGCCAACCTAGTAGTGTTTTTACTTTATTTTTGATTATTATAACAAAATTTTATGTTGTATGCTGTGTTTGCTTAGCCCTATTTTTTATATTTATGAATTTGATCCAATTGAAAATTTTTCACTTGGTTATAATCAGGTTATTTGCAATATGTAGGTTAATTGAATTTATTTAAGGATTAAATCGTCTAAAACTAGTGTGTAGAGAATAGAATAGATCTTAGTGTAAACCTATTTCCATAGTAAATTAGTTCCTGAAAAATAATCTAAAACAAAATCAACCTAATGTATTTACTTTGGTAAATATTATTTTGTTGTATTCTAAATTTAATCGACTCTATTTTTATTTATGAAATTGATCGAATTGAATATTTATTTAATGATGTAAATCGTATGTAACTACTATGTAAATCCGTAGATCGTAGTAAACCTTTTTCCAGAGTAAATCGCTTCCTAAAAAACAATGTAAATCGAAATTAACCTAGTGGTTTTACTTTATTTTTTATTACTATTACTGTATTTATTTTACTCCATTATTTTCATTTATGAATTGAATATTTTTCACTTGATGATAATCCTTTTATTACTCTTGTTTAATTGAATGTAATCAACGATGGTGCTAAAGCTAAAGCGTGTAAAGAGTACTGTGTAAATCGAAAAATTATAGAAAACCTTTTCCCAATTTCCATAGTAAATCGCTTCCTGAAAAAACAGTGTAAACCGAAATTGAAACTTTTTATATGGAAATTGAAACACCCGCATAATTTAATAAATTAAGATCGATTAATATATTTGGTTAAGCAATGTTTTCGTTTACGTAATTATAATCCAGCATTTATTTTTTAATTATATTTTTTAATTGTATAAGTAAAAATGTAGCGTGTAAATCAGCAGGAGTAATTATATACCTATATACAATACAATATATATTCTATAAGAGTATTACATTTACATGGTGATTTTACATTTTTGCCACAAGCGTAAATGTTTCCTATTGAAATTAGATCGTTTTTTGAAAAAAGAATTAATGTAAACCAAAATTGAAACTTCTTATATAAAAATTGAAACACCCGCATAATTTAATAAATTAAGGTCGATTAATATATTTGGTTAAACAATGTTTCGTTTACGTAATTATAATCCAGCATTTATTTTTTAATTGTGTGCGTAAAAATGTAGCGTCTAAATCAGCAGGAGTAAGTATACATATATACCTATATATTTTAAATTTTTGCCACAAACGTTGATGTTTCCTATTAAAATTAAATCGTTTTCTGAAAATAGAAACAATGTAAACCGAAATTGAAACTTCTTATATGGCAATTTAATAAATTAAGATCGTTTAATATATTTGGTTAAGCAATGATTTATTTTAATTAAAATCCAGCATTTATTTTTTAATTATATTTTTTAATTGTGTGCCTAAAAATGTAGCGTGTAAATCAGCAGCAGGAGTAAGTATATACCTATATACTATACAGGAGAATTTCATTTACACGATGATTTTACATTTTTGCCACAAACGTTAATGTTTCCTATTATTCGGAATAAATGACGTTTCATAAATCACCGCAAACAAGTTGTATAATTAGCGAGAAATTCGCAATTTAATAATAAATGATACCCTAATTAATAAAAATTAAAACAAATATTAATAAATTTATTAATCCCGGCGCTTCCACAAATTCAGCCGCAAAAAACTTTGTTCTACTTTTTCAATTATCAAAGTTTTGAGTTTCAAACTGATAATTTAAATACAGGAAAAACAAACATTGCAATTTTTAATTAATTATAATGGCATATAAACATGCATTTGATATTTAATTAATTAATTGAATCGTAAACCTTAATTTACATATAAACATATCCTACTTTCAAGGTTGCACTTTCAATTTTTTCTCTCCAAAGGGATAAACTCACGCTATAAATAAATGTTTTGCGACGACGACCCACACGCGTAAAACATATTTATAAGATGGTGGCCCGTTTAGATCAATTTTTCTAACTTAATTGCACACAAAGGGACGTTCTATCAGTATTTTCTATGAAATATACGTCATTATTTAGTTGGTTTTTTTTTGGGCGGGAGGAATATTTCTTGTTGCCATTTAGAGACGCAAGTAATGAGAATCTATATGGAACTTGAGATGCTTTTAACAATACATTTGAAACTTTACACAAGAAAAGTTTTCATATGATTTTAAAACAATGCAAGATTGCCGGTAAAGCTTTAGCATAAATTTCACAAAGAAAATTTTGAGTATAATCAACTTGCAAATATTGATTTTCTAAG
>JARJDW010017847.1:0-55662 GCA_030264715.1 Adinopsis sp. GC000173 | reverse complement strand
AGACATAGTTATTAGAAATTGTAATAAAATATCAATTTGTTGTTAAAATGTAAGGCGGTAGCACAAATTAAACAAAAAATAAATGTTCTACCTCAAATACACCTATCCCCCAATTTACACGGTACTTTTTTTACACGGTTTAAAAAATCATTCCACTTTACTAAAAAAAACGTCTGTTGAGAATAATTTTTAATTAATGTAACCGATAACAAACTTTATTTATATAATAAATCAGATTATATATGCTGCAACTGATTTCTACGCCATAAATTTTGAAATGTTTATTTGAAATGAATTTGAAGACATAGCAGAATACCATATTCTTACCATTTCTTGAAAATATACGATTTATGCATTTTATAAATATTGTTGTTTATAAATAATTCCTAGATTTTTATTCAACGTCTTAAATTTTATGAAACTACATAGTTTATTATTTTTTAAATTTTGAGTTAACAATAAAATATTAATCATGGTGTAAGTGCCACGTGCCGCGAGAACAAAATATTTTACTTATAGAATTTTACTCTATCTATAATACTACTACTACATCATCTTTCACTTTTCAAGGAAATGCGCGCAGCGGCAGCGGCACAACGCCGTGCGCGCTCATTAAAACGTTGAAAATGCGCTGCGCTCCCAATTAGTTGCGATTTAAAATAAATAATTCACCGAAATCGTTATTATAAAATTGTATTTGGTAATATTGTCTGTGTGTTGTAAGTGAGCATGTGATAAATTTCAAAAATAGTTCAGAGCCTTTGAAAACGATTTTAATTGACATGGGTGCTTTTAGCTTGTTGGCAAAGAAAAGATAATCCAATTAAAATGGAGTGTGTGTGTGTGTGTGCATGTGTGTGAATTTATGCCTCCTTTTAAGCCATCTAATAGTTATTTTTCACAACATTTTCTGTTAATTAGTGTCAATGCAAGTACTTTATTGCTTAATTAACTATATATATATATTCTTTAAATCGCTGCAAATGAATCACATTCGAACTTAACATTGCAAGCAAGCGTTGCAGCAGCAGCAGCAGCAGGTTGGAAACAGAAACACACAGTGTGATCGATTTTCTGTGCGAGTACAAAATTCGCACTATTATATTATTGTTGCTGCCACATATAATAATGGTGTATAAAAATTCAAGGCAATATAGTAAAGTGTAAGGACACAACCAGCAACGTTGGTTGTGTTGTGTTGCGTTGGGGCAATTTCGAAAATCATGATATTTATTATCTGGGTAATTACCGAAACACAAGGCCGCACACTTGAGAGTGAGTCGCATTGCATTGGCAGCCTAGACGTTTCATGTACGATTTATTAATTCGATTAATTATGCATGTAATTCATTAAGAGACGACACGATATACTATATAGCAACTATATATTTCTATGAATTTGTGCGAATGCTAATACTATTGCGACGCCAAAATATCTGCCCATCAACCATTTCTCACCCATTAAAATTAATTCTGAATCAATTGCCTTCGCTTGCCAAGTGGCGTATGTATACTTAGCTTAAGATTTACGTCATTATTTAAATGCATACACATACACACACTTGCCAAAAAACGACAAAATATCAATTTATTTAAGATTTATTATTTAATTAATTTTTAAGCTAATTTTACCCGACCGACGACGACGACGACGTATACGACTTGTGTTCCACATATTATTACAACGATTTATTTATTGTGTGCGTTGCATACCTTTATATTAAAATTCCACTTAATCGCTGCAACAAGATAATTTTCTTATTTAATTATAAATTGCGATCTGATAAAAACGTATATTGTAATAATAATAATAACAATATGCGTTTGTCTGCATCTTAAGAGTTGACAACAATATAAAAAGGGAGATTAGTTATCTAGTACTTAAATTTCATCATTAAAATCTTTCTCTAAGTTATATTATCTATTCTAAATAGTTTTGCGCTGCTCGATTATATATGAGTTACACAATTCAGAAACATTCTTAACATTTTACATATGTTCTTCGTGCTGCTGCTGCTACAGCAAGCAAGCTTTCCTCTATTTCCTCCTCTCGTCTTTCTGTGTGTGTGTATGTGTAGAGTGTAATATTCTAAATTTATATTTGTGACCATGTAGTAGTCGAAAGAATTTTCCATTTTTAAATGCGCTCGTACAATAAAATTCACTACAAGCACATCTATTTTTAATACGCTTTCATATATATATAGTCAAGTCTGAGAGAAGAGAGTATATGTAAAAAATCGACGACCAGCACACAAAAAATCTCCGTTCTCTAAATAAATATTTAAAATTAATTCAATTGTTTTCGTCCTAAACAAGAATGATAAAGCGTGTTTGCGCATCGTGTGTGTGTGTGTGTGTGTGTGTATGTATGCTTTCAACTTACATTCAAATCAAATCAAATAAGAAAAAGCGTTTAATTAATCGATGGTGTTTATCTAAGGCACAAAAAGTTTAGATATTTTATGTAATGAGTACATAAATCGTTGTTGCTTCACCTCTCGCCTGTAGACTAAACTAATATAAAACATGAAATTCGGACTAGTACGAAAATGAGTGAATTAAGGACTAGTATGATATTTATACAATTATCACAATTTTCATTTTAATTAATTGATGTTTATCAAAGATATAAAAAATCATGAATATAAATAAATTTATGTGATATAACATAATATTTTCATTTTTAATGTAAAATACATGATTTTTTAACTTTTTTTTAAGCGATAAAGATAGCATCGAAATAATATCATGATGTCCGCTATCAATGACTTTCTATCTATACCATATTCTGTCCCATTTAGCCGAATCTCTCGCATATCAAACATGAATAGTCGTCACAATCTCTCAAAATACATGACAGTCAGTAATATAACGTGCTGTAAAATATACCAATCGAATTGATAGTTTTTTAACTTTAATTAATCTGAATTTGTTGAATTTAGAACGTGTGTGTATAAATAAAATTAATTGGTGCAAATTAATTGGAGATTGTTATCGATCAATACGGACGGATTTTTGAATCTGTATGTGTGTGTATGTGTGTGCGTGTTCGTTCTAATTCGCAAATCGAAATATTTGATCGGCAAGCAATTAAAATATTATCTGGCATTTTGGTAATTCGATCGCGCATAATAACGTCGAGTTCGTTTAATTATTCTACGATACAATAAAACGATTTCATTCAAAAGTACACATAGGCAATAAAATCTAAATACTTTTTAGTATTAAATTATATTTCTTTTAAATGAAACGCGCTGCATATGCAAGCATAAAGGTGAAAGGTGAATTAATGAAGCTTAAAAATATTGCGTCTATACTATAAATTAATTAAAATAGTAAATTAAGTTCTCATCCTGTGCTATGCTACATACATAGCGTAATTTATTTCGTTAAGAATTGTTGAAGATGAATTAGAAATAAAATATCTATATTTATGTTTATATTAATTTTAAGCGTAGTAAATAAAAAACTGAAATGTTTGTTAGCGAATAAGTTAAAGCATTTTGGCTAATTAATTCAAGATGTTATCAATTACGTATGAATTAAAATTTAAAAACGAAATAAAGCACTCTTACATCATACATGTGCGGAATTTAAAAAGATGAAAATGTAAAGTGGGGCGCATAAATACTTAAAAATTTGCATAAAAAGTTTTAAAAGTTGCCATATTTGGACCAGCGCCTAAAATGAATTCGCTTATGAGGGAATGTATCGATAGTAGAAATAAGTTTTTTTGTAAAACTCAAGTTGGTAACAAAAAATACAATTAGTGAGACGCTAAGATAAATAAAAACATGTTTGGTTTATAATTATTTATAGACGACATCTTAAATTACCAGCGACAAAACAAATTATTTAAAATATACTATACAAACAAACGCTTCAGTCACAACAAAATTTGCAATTAAACAGCAATAATATCGTTTGTGAAAAATAAAAACGAGTAAAGTATAAATGAATTATAATTATTTATATTGCTGGAAAAAGAAACAATTATTCGTTTCGAAGCACCGCATCAAAAACGAAATATAGACAGCTCGTGCAACAATCAACGCGCTGCCGCCGCGCCCGCACACGATACCCATCCGCATATTCATTACAATCAATTTTAATTATAATTAGGCGGGCGCGCGCGCGAATGGATGATATGTGTCTATGCGATGTGTGCGGTGCCGGTGGTAGATAGAGTATACGTGTGTAGCAGCAATATGACAAAATGCGAGCGCCTCAAAATTAGGTCTTAATGCAAAAACTTTGTCAATTTCACGGCCCAATTATGCTTAAAATCAACCATTTACCCACCTACCACCAGCGAATAAACGATGTGTTGTATGCCGTTTGAATGACACCAATAACGCGCGGCACATATACAGAATAATGTGGGTATAGATGGATTTTTATTATTAATCCAGTGGTTACCAAACGTATTCTTTTCAAGCTTGGTAACCTATTTAGTTTTGATTAAGGATTTTCATTGCGATTTTGGAAATTTGGACCCTAAATATTTTAACACCTTAGACGCCTCATAAACTTATGTCCGCCCCTGGCCATAGATTCTTTCTTCATTTTTGTGCACTTTTTATTAATATGGCAAACAAAAAGTCATCTCTCTATTTAATTTTTTAAATTTTAAACCTCAAAATTGCAAAGAATCCGTAAATCTGACCAAAATGTTGAAATTCTGGAAATTCCTAAGATTCCTAAACATTTTAATGTCTCAAGCCCCCCATAAGCAACCAAAAAGTGATCTCTAAGATTTAGGACGATTTAATAGTCATAAAATAAGTTAAATCCTCTATGGAATTTAGTAATTATCGCATGCTGAAATTGTCGCGAGTGCAAAATATCGTTTTAAATTAATCTGAAAAAAAAACGGTATTGATAAATGTGTGCGGATGGATGAGGCGAATGTGTGTGTTGTTGTTGTTGATGTTGATGCTGGTGGATATATGCTTGCTATATATACGTATGTGTGTGTGCTGCATGAAATTCTTTGCTCAACTATCCGAGGATGTAATTAAGCTCATTTAATTAAACTGACAGCAAACTAATACCCATACAGCCTCATAAATTGAAGTTTAGTGTATCGCGAAATAGGCGAGCTCTTCGCATTCCTAATATTGTTGCTCATAATGCACCACCACACCAACACACACACACATACAGGGTTTATTTCTCACTCGCTCAAAAATCTCTCCCTCCACTCCTATCGTCTACAAAAACAGCTCTCTAAAAGCTTTTTTTATTAAACGTAATTAATAAGATTGTTTTTTCTTGTTTGTTGAAATAATGGCGAGAGAAATAAAGTTTAGCGGCGCAAGCACACAAAAAATTTACTTATACTTAGATGATGGCTGTGTATATGTATTTGTAAATAAAATTTTAAGCGATCTAATGAATACGTTACTACAAACATTTCCATCAACTCAATTATTAAATTTTCTGTTTCAGCTCACTTACACAGCTCACATACATTATATAAAATAATGAATTCATATATATACATTTTATTCACTTCGTGCACGATTTTGCTCCATATAATACGTCTACTTGTGTAGGCAAGGAAAAAAAACAGAAACTGGTTCAAGGTCTCTAATTGCATATTTGATAATAATGCGATAATTTATAATAAAATTGCTGGATGTAAGGGGTGTAAGGTGGCTATACATATATAGTATGTTTTATTTCGGAAATTCATAATAATGGTATACCTAGTATTCTTTTTTAAACGTTTTCATTAAAGGTCGTTTTTTTCATGCATTATGCAAGCAATATAAAAGGTGGATTTATCGCACGATGTGTTGCATGCGAAAGATTCATTTTTGCTGCCTTCATAATCTATATAAAACTGTTAAAAAGCGTAAGTAAATTATGGATTGCAACAACAGCAACAGCAACAGCAACAGCAACAAAAAAACGATCAATTGCATGATAGCAAATAGTTTTTAGAGAATATTGATAAATTAATTAATATAGCTAGGTATGTGTTTTATGTAAACTTTAATAAAATAACGTTGAAAAGAATATTTATATAACCTAAAGCTAAAAAAAGTTTTAAACAAAATCATAACTCAAGATGTTAACCAAATTATGTTCCAAGGAACCCAGGTTGCAGAATCCAACCTTAGGTTATATAAAAATCTGTTAATGTTTATTGCAGCAATTTGTGCTCGTCATCGTGGAAATTAAAAATGAAATATCTACTCAAGAAGAAAACACCACATATTGCTGCATATTAGTGGAACTTCTGAAGTTGTTGCAGCAAATTGTAATATACTGTCAGACTGTAAAGTCCTCTTAAATTATGTTTTCTGACAGCTAACAACAATTAACACATGACGCACACACCACTACACTTCAAATACTAATATCTATCTTGCGAAGCAATAAAACCAAAAAAAAAAATAAGCGGCGAGTCGAAAGGCGGCAAGCTAGCGTACAGTACAGCTCAATTCAATTTTACTATCCATACTACTATCCATATGCACTATATTATATAGATTGTAAATTTATTAGTGAGTAATTAGTAGGTTATAACAATGGATTATAAAGATATTACAAACAACAATTACATAGTAATAACAGATAATATAATTATTATCACTTTATGTGCATTATAAGCCGGCAAGAAGCAATAAAGTTGTTGTATAATTTAAATAAATATTTAAATAGAAGTATGAGGTAGGAGGAAGTGTATTTGTTATATATTTTACAAAAAAAATACAACGGTGCACACAACTACGGAAAAGATATAAATATTATTACGCGCTCACCAGACAAATTTATCGTTTTTCGCAAATTTTATGGTTTATAATTCACATGCTAAAAACGTTGCTGCTGTTAGCGCATATAAATTTGCGAATATACAATATTTTTTCGCTTATAATCTCTCTTCGCGCAAAATTTAATTGCCCGTATTTTAAATAATAATCAATTGAAGGGCTTATTATTGTTGAATAGTGGATATAGGCCGCATTTTGAAAATTAATTTTTGCTCAAAATTGATAAATCACAAGTTTAAATGTGTTTGTTTTAAAATAATTGCATAATTATGATATTAATAGATGAGAAAGCAGAGAAAAAATTAAACATGAAATGAAATGAAATCTAATTAGATGCGGGGTTGAAAATTGGTAACACAATGCGTTTTCATTTTAATGGGTTAAAACTCATTTTGATTAATATATTCAAATGACTTGCAACTGTAAGTAGTATAGCATAGTATGCGTTCAACTGGTCGTTTGCCATGCAATCGTTTTGGTATCTTTTAATAGTTCAATTATTTTTATTTATGACTTGTAATATTTTACATTTACATTAATTTCCAGTCACTTTTTATTACACCATTGTGTTATTGTTTTCACTTTGAATTTTAAAACTATGTGTTAACAGCTAAAACTAAATGCGAAAAAATTTTGCAGCTCGGCTCATTCACATCGTATGCATCTGAAACAACCATTTTTCTACTTGTTCGGGCAATAAAAATTAATTGTTTTAACTGTTTTTTTTTAAATTTTTTACGCAAAAAATATATAGAGGTGTAGTATATATTATTATAAAGGCAGGATATGCGCTAACGCTTTTGTTATGTAATAGACGTTGTTTTTTACTATTATTTGAAAAAAAAACATAACATAAATGTAACGAAATTTCATTCCCCAAAAAAATGTGCATGTACTAGTCGACGTATATTTTTTTATTTGAATTTGAATATTTTTCATTCAATGATTTTGATAAATTACAACATATAGATATGACAATATCCGTAAAGTGGAACTAATGCCAGAAAATCGTACCGATAAAATAAATCTACCTATAAGAAATCGAGGTTAAAGTTCGTGAGAAGATTATATTGTATAGCATATACTCGATGAATTAAAATTAGAATCGTGCGGTCTCTCACCTTATTATCGAGTATTAATTACCTGCAATATTTTTGCAGTGCAATTGAATTTTTTATTTTATATATAATATATAAATTCAATATTATCTTGCCTAGCTAGCTAGCTGGCCATGTATAGCGTGCTTTATCGTTTGCGTTTTATAATTTACAACAAATATTAAAATAAATTTTCGTTAAGAGTTTGCATGCACAATGATATTAAAATAATTTATCAGCTTTTTGTAAATTCGCCTCATATTTCATGTTGCTTCAAAATGCGAAGGATAAAATTATTAATTATTTTATATTCGAAATTTGTTTGATGGAAAGTATTCTGATTTCAAAGATTAGAATTTTATATAATATACGAAACACGCATTCAATTTGAGCAATTGATAAAAATTGAGAGACTCGCTTTATTTTTAGCAATATATTATTATATTATTATTTATTTTACAAACAGTAGTAAAATAAATTGATTAGTTTCATTAAATCATTCGACGTATAAATTAAACGAAAATTTGATAACTTTCCATATAAATTTCTAATTCGCTGCGACTATAAAATATTGATTATTAGATGGAATTTTGTTGCTTAATAAAATGTCTTGATTTATGTGTTATAATAATGCTAATGCAAATGGAGAAAAATACGACGAGTAAATGCGAAATACAAACAATAATTAAATAGCAATAATATTAAAAATGAGCCTGACACTTAGTAACCAATCGTAAAAATGTCCATGTCCGTGCGATGTGCGATGTGTTTGAAACATCGGCACGGCACTATTTGTCATGCATAATTGTATATAAATCAAGTGTTTTTATGGCCATATTTGCCAGGTCGAATGTGTGTTGTAAATATTGTATTGTTTGTCACATAAAAATATTAATGACTGTTGGCGCGCAAAAGACGCGTCGCGCTTTGTCATGCAAAATATCAACTGGTGAGGTGAAGTTTTGAAGTGAAGGCGGTGGTGAGGGTGTGTGATGTGCAACAATAACGACAACAAAAAAATAAGCGGGATTGAACAAGATAACCATATAGTATTTTAGCAAAAAAAACGAATTTATAAAAAGTGAAAAAAATCACAGTCGGTATTATAGAATGAATCAGAAGCTATTTAGTAGATATTTGTACAATTCGCAGGCGAAAACTGATAGGAAAATTCCACGCATTTTTCGCTTTTATAGTTATTGTGAGCCGCGACACATACACACACACAAATGCATACACGCACGTTCGAGTATCAATTAATGACAGACTAGCGCGCGTTTGTACAATGCGTTATAATAGTGCTGCGAGTTAAAAAGTAATTCCCCCTAATCTAGTTGTTGCCCCATTATATGCGTCTACTACTACTACTACATTTCAATGCACTTTTGTTAAAATAACATTGCGAGTTAAAAGGAAACAATAGATTTATCATTGACATATTGACAAATTGACAAATGTGTATAAGTAGTATAGAAAAATGATTTATGAAACGTCAACGATCTGATTATTACGTCAAAAAGAATTGAAATTGCAAAGTTTACTGTTGTTTACTCATATAATACACTAGTAGACTATTTTGTAGAAAGAAATTGGATTATTTGTATTTTTGACCTTTCGCCGGATAATCGAGAGTGTACTATAGTAGACATTGTTTCTTTGATTAATTATCAATATTACTATTACTCCGGATAAGCAAGAATGTACTATAAAAGTGATTTTTAACTAATTCTTTTCTTAAAGTTAAATTAAATGGTTAATTTTTAAAAAACCATGACACGTACCGCACTATACACAATAGTTTTGCGAGAGTAACAAATTTGCGGTGTAATAATTTTCCCAGCGCATAAACAACAAAATTATTTTAAGCTAAAACAACAAGAGAGGAGAGAGGACAATGTAGGAAATTCTCTTGATAAATCATATCAACTCGCGCTGAATGTAATAAATCTTGCTAGGGAATAGAATAAAGGAAACTTGTTTTGTCTTTGTAACTTGCATATAATAATAATTTTTATTTATTTTGTGAACGTAAAATTTTTCAAGCCAAGCAAACCGACAACCACCACCATCCACCAAAACAACCAACTCACTCTCTTCTTGTTCTAGGAACGCGTTCGTTTGCATTTGTACACAAGTGCAAACGCATCACTACCACGCCGCCGCCAACAACTTTTTTAATTCTGCAATATGTTTTAATAAAAACGCACGTACTGGGTAATGAAAATGAATTTCATTCATTTTGAGTTGAAATGTAATTTAATTAACTAGAAAATATTTTGTATATTAAACTATTTTCATACAATATTTTATTTTTAGCGTTTAAATTAAAATTTACAACATAGTACACAACGATACTACAGGGTCGGCCAACCCACGAAGCTAATAAAATGCATTTACAATTTATTAATATTTTTGCTGTGCCACTAATTTACAACAATAATCGATTAAATGTATTGAACTGACTCAAAAACATCATAATTTCGATGTGTATAACAACCTTCAAAAATTGCAAACTCACTAGAATGGAATTCGAAATGTTAAACTATTGTTATTAGTTGTTCGAAACAAGATGTTAAGATGATGACGACGATTTTTTATATATTGTAGAAATAAATAGAGAGCTAATGTTAAATAATGTGTAAAATGTGTAATAAATCAACAATGCATTCATTGAAAGATAGATAAATTCACAACATTTGCAAGGTATGATAGTTGATAATCTATTTGCTGACCGTTCGAATGAATGAGTGAAAAGCGCTTAGATTTCTTTTCTAGATTAGCAGAGTGACTTTTCGTGTAGTGTCTATATATGAAATGCGTTATTTAGTTCCATATTTAAAATGTCCAATTTAATGCGCATTTGCATATGACAGGTTGATGACAGTATGCATGCATGGTGGCATTGCATATAGCATGTATTATCCTGGCCGGTGTTTTTCCGAAGAGTGAGTGAAGAGAGCGAGCCGACAGACAGAAGCGTTTAGGGGATTATATTGCCTGGCGGTGGTGGCGGTTTGGCGGCGGTGGTGGTGGTGGTTGGAGGTGGCTGTGTATAGTGTAGGGTTTTGGAAGTCGCAATCAACCTGCCCGGACTCTAATTTAACGCGTGTCGAATCGCTTAAAATAAATCATCCAAGTATAATGACGGTGGTCAATTTAGTCCCCTAACTAATTGCCAATATGTGATTATAACGAAACGCTGCGTGGCTGTTGGCACATATATCATGGGCTTGCGCTTGTGTATGTGTATATATACGTGTATGTGTGTTGTGCGCTGCTCTCGCTGCATACCACCTTCATTATTATATACGGAACGCGCGACCGGATTGATTTATTCACCAGCGCGGCCTTAATTAGGATATTCATTCAATCTATATCATTTTTTATCGCTCAACCACCACCAACACCATCAACGAAGTCTTCTTCTTCTAGCACATTTACACCACCATCTATATATTATAAATTATCAATCTATCATTCAGCAATTTTCCTATTGTATATTCGAATATGATGAATTCATTATTTACAATATAATTTAATATTTATTTGTATCATTCGGAAACACGCAGTAGGTATATCATTTTCAATAATTCGAAAACATCTATAATGATATACTAGCTAAGTAGTATACATGCTATATACTAGATTTTCTATAAAGAAATGCTATAAAGACATTTACGTGGGTATAATTTATCAATTATTTTATAATTTAACATAGCGAAAAATACAAAAAATTAGTTAAGAAAGCCTTAAACTTATTAAACAACCCATAAGTCAGGAACTTATCAGACAAGCTGGAAGTCAGAAATTTATCAGACAAGTCATGTGCGAATAATTGTTATTTAAGCTCGTATTTGGACCGTTTTGAATAATAGAAAGCTCTAAATAGGCTCGCTTACTATTATTAGGCATCCCTACGAGATGCCATAGTTAGATTTGCAAAAATCGAAAAAAAGTTGAAAAAAAATTTTTTGAGCGAAAAAACGGTAAGGGGTTAACCTTACGATTTTCACGATTTTTGACAAAAAATCGATTTCGCTCAAAGTTTGTACTAAGGGGTATTTTTGCATTCTAAATCAAATGCCGTGAAGCGCAAGTTCGTATCTCGCATTGAAAAAAAGTTATGGCCGATTTTATGGTAAAAAATGCAGTTTTTCCCAATTTTCCAGCACGTTTTGATGGAAATATGCAGTTTTTATGTCGGAAATCGATGTAAAAACCATTTTTACATCGACTAAATGTGTTTAAACGATCAATTTTAATTAATTTCAACGTCTAATATACGAAAAAACCAGTTAAAAAACGTTTTGTGGCTGTGACGTCACAGGTAGACCTATAATAAACGATTAATCGCCTATTTTAACCGCTTTAGATAGTAGTAGCAAGCTGTAAATTAGCTCGATTACTATTATTAGACATCCCTACAAGATGCCATGTTTAGCTGCGGAAAAATCGAAAAAAAAAAATTCCAGCGAAAAAACGGCAAGGGGTTAAAACCTTACGATTTTCGCGATTTTCGATAAAAAATCGATTTCGCCCAAATTTTGTACTAAGGAGTATTTTGACATTCTAAAACTAATGGCGTAAACCCCAGGCTCGTATCTCGAACAGAAAAAAAGTTATAGCCAATTTTGTAGTAAAAAATGCAGTTTTTCCCAATTTTCCACCACTTTTTGGTGGAAATATGCAGTTTTTATGCCGGAAACCAATGTAAAATAATTGTTTACTTTGACTACATGTTGTCTAATAGGTATAACAATATTACTTAAAGAGAACTTACAATGTGATAGGAAATATTGGACATATATCCCGTACATACCTGCAACAAAAAAACAAAAATTAAAAAAAATTATTTCGTGCACTTGTGAAGAAAAGTGAAAATACACAATTTGGTGCAAAAATAACGTTTGATGCGTGTAAAAAGATTAAATAACTTTTAAATGGGCAATCAAGTTTTGTCGTCCACACGCGGCTTTTTCCCTTTCCTCTCCTTTATAATGGGGTGCTTTGTCTTGCGAATTAATATGACGGCATGTAATCAACTATTTTGTAGCGCGCTGATGCTATCTGATGCAAGATTTTTCACAGATGAGAGAAATAATGCACCAACAAGAACAACAACAACAACAGCAACATGTTTGCGAGACAATTACACACCGTCCGACGACGACGGAGATTTGAACGTTGTTAACGAACTTAACGATTTTCGTTTTCGCTGGCGAACAATGCGAAACTGCCGGAAGTGAGTTAAAAGATTGGTCATCTTATTCAACAACCAGCCAGGCAGGCAGGCAGGCAGGCTGGTGGAATTACGTATCTATACAGCTTACTTGAAAATTATTTATACAACTTTAAATCATGATGAAATATTGCTGGTGCAGCAAATTGAACAGGATATCTAATTTAGTTAATGCAAAACGCTAAACGACAAATATAAATCAAACAGTTCGAATTATTATTTAAATTTAACTGCGTATATCGATGTGAGGGCACTTATTGTATTTAATTTTTTGTGGCGATAATTAAATATGACATGGGTGAATGGTGTAATACGTTTGAAAATAGTCTATTATTTCCGACTGTGTATATGATGTAGCTCCTTTCAATAGTGGTGGTGAAGAGAGAGAGACAGCATCGTCGTCCCGGCGTGGTGGCATGATTGCGTTCTGTTGTCTTGAGCAAATTGATTACAGCTCGAATTAAACTTTTTGCGAGGCGATGATTAAACATGCATGACTGGACTACGAGAGAGTAGTAGTGGTAGTGGTAGTAGTAGGTGTTTCTGTAATGGGATTTTAATTAGAAACTGGCTATGACAATATGTTCAAGTATTTGCCCATCACATCGCACACATATAACTTCATTATATTCCAAAAAGTTTTTGTTGTGTTGTAGTGTACGTATGTGGATGTGGATGCATAGTTGGGTGGCGGTGCGCGCGCCGGCACCCTCCGCTGCTGCTGCTGCTTCTCCGAAATCAACATTTTAATCATCGAAACAATTCGCTTTTAAACTCTCTCATTAGAATGTCGGTTGCGCATTGTTACACTTTTACACACATCCTATATGTATGTATGCATGCACCAACTGATAGATAAATCGATCGCAGCAAACGACTTTTCGTCGTTTAATTGTAAATAAGTTATTAGCATTCAAGATATTTCGCTTACGGTGGTTATCTATAAATCAATTTTTTCTCCATATGAGAAATTTTCATATTATAATTAACATATAATAATTAAGGCACTATTTTCGATTATAAAGTGAGTAGGTGACTGATTACACTTGCCATAAATCGTTCCAATTTGCATAATTTTTATTATTTTTATTAGAGAGAGGTCTCATCAAATATAGGCAATACAAATATAATCAACGTTTTTCATTATCCCAATCAATTTTAACATAAATTTTTCCACACTAGTGTTACATTAGTTAATGAACAATTTAATAACGAAATATTATTTTACAGCGAATGCCGTAAAATTGCACCAACCTTATACTGTAAGTAACTATATTATATCAACTAATATTGAAACAGATTTCTTCGTCTATTTCGTGTTGTTGTCTGTATGTAATTGGACGAAGTAAGGCAACGGCAAAACGCTGTGTGGTCTGTTAATGTTGACGGATAATTGAATGATTAAATGTTGGATAATTTCATGATGAAGAAGAGGCATAAAATAAGAAATTGCACCTTCTTGCTCTTCCTTCACTTGTTGTTGTTGTTGTTATTCGTTCCATAGTTTTATATCACTGGTGTTACATTGTTAATGAAACCATTTCTTCGTAATTAGAAGCGACCGGTGTGTGGTCCACTCCTCATCTTAATGTTGGATAAAGATGATTGACGCGCCTTCTTCTCCTTCTCCACTCATCATTCAACTCTCTCTTCTCTGGGTGAGTGATAAATAATGGGAAGCAGCAAAACGCAAAAGGCAATATTGTCGAGGAGTGTTGGTGGTCCATAAATTCTCTCATTGTCTTTTTTCCATCGTCCACCTGAACATCATCTCTAAACAACATTACACTCCAAATTGATAAATATTTCAATTAGATTTATTCCACAATTTGATTTTTTTGTCGTGAACGGTGCGCGGTTAGATTGGATTTTTCAAAAAAAAAGTATTATATTGTTTCACTCGATTTGATTATGTATGCTTAAATCGGATGTAATTGAATGATAAACAAAAAAATAAAGCGCAGCAACGATAATTAACTAGAAATTAAAAAAAAGCGAGAGAATGAATAAATTGCCTCGTGCGTTAATTAAATCAAGACGATGTCGACGACGAGTTGTTGAAGGTGTAGTTTAGTTAGTAGACCTACTGGCATCAATTCGTACAACTCCAGCCTACGATTTTAGAAAGTGCTCTCATGATACTACCAATCCATACTACACTCGCCCGTTTTGTTTTGTTTTTTTTTTCTTCCTCTTCCTTCAACGATGTATTTTGCTCCTTCTTCATCATCATCATCAAATTTATTAATTAAGCAACAACAAAGCAATATATTGTGCTTAATTGATTTAAAGTTGAAAGCGAACGATAAATCGTTAATAGCTAATTAACGAATTGCTTTTTTTGTTTGTTTGTATGCCATCTATTTATTTTCGCTGATTTCTTCTATAACAACCAAAAAATTGATTTTTTATCCATGTGTGAAAAAAATGTATTCAACACACTAGTGAGAAAAAGCGCACCAAATAGAAAAAGATGAAGGTACACCAAGCCAAAGGTGCAATTTCTTATTTATAATATTATCCAACATTTAATCATCATTCAATTATTCGTCAACATTACCAGACCACACAGCGTTTCGCTGCCTTTCTTCATCCAATTACATACATACGATCAACAAGAAGAAATATGCACAATCTGTTATTAGTCATTAATTGATAGCGTTTTGTTTGTGTGCGCAACATATTTAATACAGTAGATCGATTGATCGAATTAATCACGCATCAAAATCGTCGATAAACATTTTTGTGTATGTGTGTGTGTGTGTAGAATTGTTTGTTGTGTTGTTGTGATTTTGCAATGTTCCAGTATAATAACGATACAGCGAGTTAATGGGTATTGATTATTTTATCGTAAAAGTAATTAAGTTTTATGTGTATTTACTCATGAAGCATTATTTTGCAATGAGTCACGTGCACAAACGTAATTTATAAAAGATCACTCCACAACACCAACATGTAAGGAGTGTTTTATTGGATTGCACACAATGCCAATATATAAAATATAAAAATTGTAGTGTAGTGTGCAGCAGCAAGCAGCATTTTTGTTAATTCGCTTGTTGGGTAAAAACCACCCCCGCAAGCTATTAAAATTTTAATTAATTTTTTTCAAGTGAGCTAGAAAAACCATCCACCCTCCCTCTCATTCTCTAACCAACCCCTTTTTAAGAGTAATTTACCTAAAAATTTAATTAGTTTCAGAAAGCGATTCATTTCGGCTAATAGGGCAAATAAAAAGTATTGTTAATCAACATTAGCCCAACAATTTAGAAAAAGTCGCGTAACATTGCAAAAATCGATTTTGATTGCTATTTAAAAAAAGCAAATAAGAAAAAGCGTGAATTTTATGAATTAAACAAATATGCACACTCATTCCATTCAATGAGTGGTAGCACTTTACAACACGCTTTTCGCTCTTTTTCTTCATCTAGCTCGCTTTTTCCCCGTTCTTCTCTCCATCTCTCAAACGACTGACTGACTGCAACAACCAAACTTCCTACTAAACGTTTCTTTGAAGTCGATAGAGGAAAACCGTTCCAATCCATCTAACAAATCCAATATTAGATTCCCAACTAGTTTTTACTTAGCTCAGTTTAGTAGTTAAGCGCTTTAGTGTTGTAATATGTAGTACCTAATATTTAAATAAAAATTTTCGGTTCGGCCCGTGTTCAGTTGTTTGTATGTGTATATACACATATACTTACATATACAATACAAGTCAGACAATGAAGTGCGTTCGTTCCGTTTCCTCCTCCCATGACTTTTGTGTAATCGCTCGCTTCAATCTCTTAAAACTATAAAAATGATACATTTAAGCGCGCAGGAGTTGGAGAAGAGAAAGAAAAAAATAAAAACGCGCAAAGGCCAAAAACAACAAGTACACACATATATAGGGAGAGTGAGAGGGAGTTTAGAGAGCGTTACCAAACCGAATTACCGACAACCAGTGCCCGATATATTTCATGCCGTCGACGAGGGTATATATATATATGTGCATGGAGCAGGCAGCGTGTGCACCAGGCAGGCAGGCAGGCCCCTGATCAGCTAACCGTACTTCCGGAGCGCTCAACGCTGCTGCTCGCCGCTCATTGTTCTCCAGCAAAGCCGAGATTGCCTACCGTGTCGCCAACTACCCGAATAAATATTATTATTATGTCTTTAACTTTCTATATATTTTATTTTACGATTGTTACACTATTATTTTGGTAAATATCACCCTACACACACACACAGCCTCTGCCCCACAGCCATCCATACACAACACTGGATGATATATGCTTTCGTGTGTGTGCACCCTAATCTTTTCAACTCGACGACTCCTCTTCACTTAAAACGTTAGCCAACAAACACAAAACGATTATCGAAATTATTATATTTCACTCGCTGCATGTCATTTTTATTCAACGCTACATATACAGCGTGTTTCAAATCATTTTAATCTTGAACTGTTTTATATTTTTTAACATTTTGATGCTTAAAGGTGAGGCCAACTTATTAATTTACCAATTAGTCTTATCACACATATCTATACGGTGTAGTAAATCAAAAAAATTAGCTTAAATTTACAATATGCTAATTTATAAGCGAGGAGAAGAAAATATTTGCCAATGTATTAAAGATATCTGCATACAAATTATCGTTTTTATGATATCATTTTTATTAGACGTTTATTTACGGTTTATATATTTATATAGAAAATCCTTTCCTAAAACCTAACACATAAATAATATTTACTCGCGCGCATACGTATTTTATTATAAATCGTCAGATTTATTTTGCGCGCGCTTAAATTAAATGTATATGTATGTGTGTATGTACAAATCGGTGCGGCGCAAATGCACCGACACAAAATAATTTATGCGATGGATATTAAGCGCTTATTAGATCACGTATTTAATTATCACGAAATTTCCAAAATTTATGCCATTTTGATGATGGGTTTAATACGCTTTCGAACACTTTACTCTCTCGCTGCTGGCTCGCCAATATATCGCTCCATTCCCATTTCAATTCAGTGGATATAGTCGGGTAGTCTAGACAACAAAAACGGTTCGACTAATTACCTTAACTTTTTTATGTATATATATGTATACGTGTGCGATTAAGACGGATTTATTTATTGCTTGCATAATGCGAGATAAAAATGCTGTTTAAATTTAAATATTTTAATTTATGGGACGGGGGGGTGTTCTGGAAAGATTGCCTGCTTATCATGGTCTCGTCGTTGCAGCATTGCAATTTAATCAATTAATTCGCTTTAAATATTTATGGATTGTTATACCGAGTGTTGCCAAACACGTACCACTAATTAAATGTTGTATGCTATTAATTCATTATTAATAAGAAAACTCCACCTTTAAAAATTAAAATATTTAAATAAAATGGTCATCTCCAACGTTTTTTAAATTAGCGTCTAGTAAATTTAAATAAATTTGTTGTATTTCACTAATTTTCTGTGTGATAAGACTAATTGCTAACCTCACCTTTAAAAATCAAACAATATTTAAATAAAATTCGAATAAACAATTTCTATATATAGCAGTGTAGATAAATTTTCGTTAATTAGCTGGTGGGTTTGGAAAGAAATCAACATTTCCGATCGGAATGACAAATTAAATAGATCGAAATAGATAGATAGATATTGTTTGTGTAATTTTATAGTGAAACAAATGATTATATAGTTTTTTTTCTCGGTTCGGTTGGGAGATTGTCGATGTAGTCGAGTATCGAGTGTAGTGTGTGTGTGTGTATAAATGAAAATGTAGGATTGATAACTTCTGAACAGCAGGCATGCATAACGCTTTTTGGGAAGTAGCAGCCAACCATCTATATTGCCCAATTCAATTTAGTCGAAACAATTTCAAACGTAATTTATTATAGGTTATAAAAGTTGAATAACATTTCTAAATTGACGATCGAGAAAAAGATTCTAAAATTTCTTCTTCTTCCTCTTGCTGCTCGTCCTCTATATCACATCGAAAAGAGACCATTAGATATACGTGGCCCAACAAGTTGAATGATAATAAAATAAAAGATTTTCGTTTTTCAATTTACATATAAAATCGATACTATTTTATATACAAAAATAAATTGAATTATTTATTAAAATGAGAATATTCGTATGTGTATGTGTGTGTATTACTTATACATATCTAGACAGATAAATAAATATAGAAATATTTAATATATGCATGTATATTACTACAGCGCATTCATTGTTGCGACAAAATTGCGGATTAAAAATGCGTTCTCTATTATATTCAATACAATACAATATAGAACTAAGTACTTGTAAGTACTTTTTTCTATGCATTTAATTTATTTCGGATATAAATTCATGCGCGCTTACTACCACTACTACTACTACAACGAACGAGCCTTATCTAAAGCATAGATTTTAATTAATCTTAAAGGTAATTGCTTTCATCTACTAATTGCTAATTGTTTCGCTAAATTGTAATCTAACTCAAATTCAATGGAAAACTTACAATTACTAGTAGCGTTGGAATGAACCTTTATAGTACCTCTATTCAAATGATTAGAAATTCGCATTTTTCCCGTACGCCAAAAATTAATTAAGCTCAATTTATTAGTAATTGTTGCAACAGCTTCGACGGCAACGGCAACGGCGGTGGTAGCAGCACCGAATTGAAATTCAACCCCACCACCATTTAAAATCGATAAAACTCATTTATAAATTAAATTATTAATTCAAAACTTGTTTATTAAGTCGACGTATTAATTTAATTCATATTCCTGCGATGCTTTATATTGATAATTAATTAATTATGATACAATTAAATTTCTATTTTATGTACGTACCGCGTCGCGCGTGTATGAGTGTATTTGCACATATACTTGACTCGGCAACTCTTTCCTTTTGCATGTATTGTACGTATGTACCTATTCTACAATAATAGTTTTGAAAACAGTCAGCACAGGCACACAGTACAGAGAGGAGAGAGATTGCGTTAATGAAGAAAAGACACTTGAACAGATAAGCCTTTGCCTCAAGCAATGTTTTATAATTGCATTACAAAATAAGAGGAGGAAAAAAAAACAACAACACACATAGGTATATTTCATTCTAAATACAAGTCTTTGTAATTAATTATGTTTTGTTTATTTTTTTCTTCCTCTCCAAGTGTTGAAATTACAAGGCATAGTATAAAGTTGTTATTGTTCGCCACTACCTCGGTTTACGACCAAAATGATTACACTATGTTGAGTGGCACATTTTAGCTGAGAATAAATGAATCACTTTGAATCAAGTTGATTCGATTTATGTCCAAATTTTTGGAACATATTAAGGTCGTAAACCGAGGTTTCACTGTATGACTTTGCAACATAGACGAGGTTAATAAGTTCTGGCATCGCATTTAGCTAATTTTAAGTATAAAATAAGTTAATATATAATTTTTAAATTCATAGAATGTGTTTTCAAGCATTAGCGTGGACAAAATTTGTCCAAAACAACAAATTTACTATTGCATTGAACAATTTAAAACAATTAATTTCGCAATGATTGCGTTTCGATAAATTCATTAATAAACAATAATAAACAATATATATATAATTAATAGTATAAATTCCCCGTTTTATTTGCCAGGGAATTGTAAATGTAAACTATATATATGTATATATATTGTACAGTTGAATGGAAAGCTGACAAATAATAATAATACTGATAATAATAGTAGTAAAAGAATCATCATCATCATCATCGTGTTGCGTTGTTGACAATAAATGTTTTCGATAAACATTACGAAAAGTTAATATGTGTATTAAGTAAATATTATCATTTTATTGTTATGGTAAATTAGCCCGCAACTACTAGCTAATTACACGCGCTAACAATATATGTATTTACACAATCACACAATTTTTCCTCGGCTTTTAATTAAAACTAAAGCAAACGTTTCATATCTCCTTGTGCGCGCTGTATGTACTTATAATTAAATTATGCGGCAGAAACAAATACATATATATTCGTGCGCGCGTTCATTTCATCGTTCCAATTACGACGTCGTCGATAGCGATGAGGAGCAAATATTTTTGATGAAAGTGTAACCTACACATAAACAGCATATGTTGTTGCTTTTTTTTAAGTGGGAAAGCTAATTAGCCGCATGCCAATTAATTAATCTCCTAGCACAAGCGTTTTTACATTGTGATGAGTAAAATAGAAATTATATATAGATATATATGGTGGGTAATTAATACGAATTTAATTAATTGCTTTTAATACATGTGCTTTTTAGCCGGCAATAATGTAAATTTTGTGCAGGAATTTTGCTGTATGAATGTATGATTAATTAAACTAATAATTAATTTTCAAGCAGATTTTGGGAGTTGTTACATACTACGGTCGTCTGATAAGTTTCCAACTTTTTAACTTATTTTTGTTGGTGTTTTTAATGGTAAATTCCTGATTTAGATTTTTATAGAAAAGTACTAGGTATAATTAATGAGCAATTTTAGTTTTGTTGTAGTTATTTGATTTACACTTCCCTAGCATACACTCGCACAATTATAATATAATGAAAATTGCGAGAAAAAAGTGCATCTCAATAAAGTTAATTAGTAAGCTGTTAATTAATTAAATCTATCATGGGTAGTACGTAATTCAAAGCTGGGCACTTCAAAGTATTGCAGAACAATTTCCTATATATATGTATATCGTTAATTAGACGGCATTTGTAATTAGTAGTAGAGCCATCGATTCTCCTCTCTCCCTGGCGCAAATATTCCGCTTCATAAAACCAGCCGGCCGGCCACAAGAGCCGCCATTTAGCGATCGCACAATTTGCCTGCGGCGCACGAGACGCATGCATCATCGACGGTGAGGAGGGGATCGAAAAAGGATTATAATTTATAATATATTTATCGGGGCAGCCGAAGACATTGATGAATATCGCTAAATCCGAGACGCATACAACACACAATATCTCTCTATCTATCTGGGTATAATACCCGGGATGCATTAAACGCATTTCAGTGTTTAATGAAATTTTTCAATCATGACTCATTATTCATGCATGCGTCCAGATCCGGGTATTGCGCGGAATTCTAAGGTTTCGCCAATATTTTTAGGAGTTCCATTTTTTTCAACAAAATTAGTCTGAATTAGAGGAAACGAAATATGATCTTTATAATTGCCTTCTTGTCTGGTAACGTCTAAGTTCCCCAGATTCTGGGTGTCCTAAGATGTTGTCAAAATTTTTAGGAGTTCCATTTTTCAGACAAAATTAGTCAGAATTAGAAGTTTAAAGTTTTAGTTGCCAAACAAAATATTATACAAGTTTCAAAAGTACACAAGAATTTCAAAAACATGTTCCGCGATAAAATAGCGTTGGGAATCACTGGTGTAATTAACTGGTCAGCAACTCGATGCCGTCCCAAAGTCTGTGTGCATCACATCCCTGTGTTTACTATCTGCATACATACAAACACACACACTGTATATAAAATTTTTCTAATACTACAACAAGAGAGCGAGAGAGTATATGACACACACAATGGATGTTCGTGTATTGCACATATTCGAAAAGGGATGATTCATCAAGATTTTAATTAATACACAATTAACAACCGCAACAAAGGCGAATCGAAACGGCGCGCATCATCATCGTTCGTTCGTTCGCTCTTTGATTGAAAATAGATGCGCGCCGCGCCAAATACTAATTATCTTTAAAACATAATCATGTTGCGGGGAAAGGCGGGCGGGACGGATCGAATAAGCGAAGTATATTGGGGGGTGGTGAGCAAACGTAAAAATAATCGCAATAAGCATTTAGACTAATTTAATTAACATCGACGAAAATTAATTAATTTCGCTGATGCCCCGAAAAAAATTCGTTATTAAATTAAATATTGTGCCTACAAGCGTACAACGATGTCGGGCGGGGGGAGGGGGGATGGCTTTCACTTTGCTGCGTTCGTGTGTCGTGGGTGTGGGGCTCTCTCCGTTTTTTTTTTTATTAAAAAGTGGCTAAAGAAAAATGAGAAAAACTTTTATCATATCAAGTGTTTGCGTGAGAAATTACATTTACGCAAGTCAGTGGCGGTTCATAAATGTTAAATCCAAAAAAAAAAAACGAGCGAACAACGCAGAAGCAACAACAACAGCTAATGAAATTATCGCGCATATAATTAATTGCAGAGCGATAAAATTCGACAAAATCAATTAATATGAAAAATCATGATTGGCAAAATATGCAAATTGCGATGACGATCATGATGACGATGATGATGGTGCCTTCTTGCGTTCATTGTTTTCCTTCTTCGCTCTGTGTAATTAATTGATATTTTAAGATGCAAACGATTGTGACGATTACGAATTTTTCGTTGTTTATTACATTGCGGTGACTATGTTAATTTTTCCCCATCTGACTCACGAAAATGACTCACTAGTGTATCATTTATCAATCTTTTGCTTAAAACTAAATCACCGTCTCTTTATATAATCCGATCGATAAAACATGCAACAACTTTAATCATATTAGTGACTTTGAGGTAAAAATTAAAGTAACTTTTTGTGTCAAGTATTGCAATTAACATTAAATGGCTTTTAAGACTTGTGATTCGAAAAAAAAACTATAATTCCACTTCACTTTTTAGCAATCAGTATTTTAATTTAATTCAGTTTTTATAAACAATAACAAAAACAATATCGATATAGAAAATATGTTAAATTGCATTAGATGACTTTGAAATTTTCAAAATGATTTAATTCTATGCCAAGTTACATTTTATTTATTTCATTCCATCGGAGAGGAGATAAATGTAATAACGCTTTTCCACTACACTATGAATGTAATGTGCAGCATTTTTCAAAACAGTTAGTTTCGTTTTTACTCACTTAATAAATTTATCTCTATTTCATGGAAATTAATTTTCAGCAAAAAGTAAACTTTTTTAGTGGCAAGTTATGTGATGATATTTTATTTCTTCTGGGCCATAAATTAATTGAACCAACAATTATTTCTAAATTTTCTAAAATTGGAGTTCTCCAAAGGTTTGTCGAACAAACAAGCTATAGTCTTAGAAAGGGGGCATGGAAACCAAACAAAATTATGATTATAAATTGAGCTGAGTTGAGTGCTTTATTTTTCAGCTACTAAAACCAAAGCAGCGTATTTTTAAATCGATAGAAATTGCAACAACTTTAATTTACTATTATTGCACCAAGTATTTGTGAAGATCGAACAATAACAATAACAATGGTAAATAATTAACAGCCATCCACCCCCACACCTCACCTCCTAAAAAATCACTTTATAAATCTATTTTCTAACGATCTGGAATTGAATTTGTGCAATGCGATTCCATTGTTTTCCTACTCCTATATATTGCAAACAGTTTGCCAAAACAATCAAATCCAACAACACGATAACTAATAATAGAAGAGAGAAAAATTATTATCGCTTCGAATGTACGTTAAATTTTATTTCTTATTTAGGGAGAAAATATCGTTACACTCTGCGAGAGAGTATTGCAACCGACTTTTTTGTAGTTTTTAACCCACCACCACACCACCAACAACTACAAAATGATTAATTATCTCGAGTGCAGCTGTTTAATATAATTAAAATTAAAAGAATTTTGTGTTATCTTTTTAGCTGCTCGTTATCCACTACTAATACGGCTTGTTAATTATTCCGTTACTTTTTTTTCCACAGGAGGTACTTTTAGATTAATAATAATCTGTTTAGAAATTATCAAAACATGAAAAGCCAACAACACACAAATTATTGTGGAATATTAAATTAATTATTGTTTGCAATTAAAACAGATATTGTTATTAACTAATTAGCAAGCTAGTTGAAATTCAATTGATGCTATGGCTGCTGACCGACGAATTAAAATATATATCTATATCTATATATTATATAGGGTAGATAAAAACAGTGTTTAATTATTTAATGATGCAACACAAAAATTTATTATTTATTATCCATCCGATATAATGTAAATAAATTCATAATCTGTTTGTATGTAAACGTTCAGCATAACAACAATCAAAACTGAAACAATATGGTGATGAACACACAAAAATTTATTCGTTAAATTTAATTTAATTTAAAGTAGAAATTAAACCACTATGTGATTATTATACCTAGCTAAGTTAGTTGGTTTGTTGATTTTATAGTCGCAACAACAAAATTTGGGAACAATCAAAAACCTAGGTTCTACTATAAAGTCAACATATTTGAAATCTTTGAATTTAACGTATCGACTTAGTGCAATTGAAAGCAGGTACAATAAATTTCGAAATTTGAGAAGTAAAGTGTAGTAGAGGGAATGAGAAGAGAAGCAAAAACAATTCGATTCCCACAAAAAGGAACGAATTAATTACAGTGAATGTGTTTTTAAATATTGCTTGCTGTTGCAGAAACGACAGCAGCAGCAGCAAAATGCAACCAAACAGCACAACAACACAACACGACGACGATGGAGCGAGCGATCTCCTTTCTACTTTCGCTGCCACACGATATGATACTTCTTTTTCGGTTGCGCGACGACAACGACGTCGCAGCAGCGGCAGCACGGCAACGCGGCGAGAGAGAGAAAAGGAGCGAATCTGGGAGAAGAGAACTTTGCAAAGAAGTTTATTTACAGCCGCTGGGTGAAGTTTGCAGCATCAATTAGACAACTAATGAGCTAATTAAATGAGTATTCAGTGTAATGAATACCATGGGGATTATTATCAACTGAATATATTACTAATTACACTTCTTTTCTCTCAGTTATACTACGGTGGCGGTGGAGCTGCGCCGTCGAGGAATAAAAAGGCAGCCTCAGCGAGCGAGCGAGCAGCGAACGACTTTGACTCTCTCTCGTTCACTTATATTCTGGCTGATTTAATTAATAACCAACGATGATGCCGTCGTTTTGCAATGACACGCCGCGCTAAACATTTATTTATCGGAGAATGAAACGCAGTATTAATAAACTGTCCTCATGATCTTACAAAACGATTTGAATTGAATTTGTCATGTTTGGTGAAATGAGCAAGTTTATCAGAGAGGGTTTTTTAAGACCGGGTTTATGTACCTTAAATACTTTTAGTGCTTTAAATCACGATATAAAAGATTTGGGGCAAATTTAAACCAGGGTTTACAAATTTTGCAGTCTAACATCAAAATTTTATCAAATTTAGAAAAAAATTGGTATAAAGAAATCAGAAAACTTATTATTTGCGGAATCCTACAAACCCAGGTTAAAGAACCTTGGTATATATGATCATTTTCAAAGCCCTGACTGGACATAATTAGGTAAGTCATAGCTTTTATCTTCCAATCTGCAATGATTTTTATATATTTATAAATTTATTTGTAAATGTTTACGGATTTTGTACAATTTGGCGCACCATAAAAACTATCTCGATTTATTGCATTAATAATAATTAAATTTTGCTACTAAAAATATTCTTTGAATGTGTATGTGTATGTGTGTGTGGATGTTTACATTAAACGCTGAAACGTTTTTGATGAAAATTATTGTAATAATTAACATTCTATTCGTAATATAACGCATAAAATGTTTTGTACTTTGCTGAATACGTTCAACACACAAAATTTACAATTATTCATACGAATTTTCCATCCACACACACATACACATGAAATTAATTAACTAATAAACGAGAAAAATGCGGTTTTAATTAATTTTGGAAACAATTTTGTCTTTTGTGTGTGTGTTGTACTGTGCTGTGCTGTTTGGTGTGTTGGGTGTTCATAATGCGCGGGACCTACAACCTCTCTCTCCTCTACCTCTACCTATCGTGTATAATACATAATATAAAACTTAGTAAATTAAAACATAACGTTGTAAATTATTTTTCTGGCAATTTTATTGCCGCTACGTGATTTGTTTAATGTTTCGGATACATACAACCTAAATAACACAACGCGATCCCGGCCTCTTTTTTTTTATTTATTAGCGAGAAATATATTTAAACACAGCGCGTTGTTTTAATTATACGAATTTCGCATTTTAATTTCACCTATTTTAAGTATACCCAGATATACGTACGTAGATTTATTGCCCGCCGTTCGACACAAAAACGCGTTCGCGAGCGAGCGCGCGCGCACCGAAAATTAGCATCAGTACAATTAAGTAATAAATCGATTTATTATTATTATTCAGCACACAATGGAAATTAACTTTATTGTACCTAGTCGTGCATTTTATTAATTTAACATCTTTTACATGGCCTAATTATCTGCTCGGGGTAATTGGGAGTTGTAAAAGTATTAAATATAGCAGGGTTCTTCAACCTGGTTTTGCGGTGTCCTAAGGTTCATGTACTCGTTTAATCTCACGAGAATGGGCCGCGTGAAACAAACCAAGAAAATAAATATGAATTTTTTATCAATTAAAAAAGTCATCATTCCCAAATCCGAATAAATCGCAAATCCTGGAGTCAGAGATTGATGCAAAGTTTAATTTCTGTATTTAAAATCCGATTTGTTGTTGTCCCTAAGTTGAAATTGCGCGTATAAATGAATGAATAATGTGTGATAGATAGTTCGTTCGGTTGGTCATTTGTTTTCGATAAGCATTTGGTTCATATGTATATATTACATTATACTTCATATATCCATCCATTCACATATGATTCGCTTCACTTGATTTACATGTGTGAATTATGTAAATTTCGCACGCAAATTAGATCGTGAATTTACATTAAATATCGTACGAATATTATTTTGATACTAATTAAATCCGCGATGAAAAGGGGGTGCACAGGATGTGGTGGTGCGCGCACACAAATCGAATTAGATTAAGCAATTTTATTATTGCGGAATGGTGAAAAACTATTAAAAGTTTTAATGAAATTAGTAAAGTTAATACCTTAATTAGAAAAATTATCATAAAACATCATCATCAGCGGCCGGCGCTTAAGCACCTACACTATGTGGCGCTATTAATTTACTTAGAATTTCTTCCATCATCAATATTTAATGTGTCGTTAAAAATTAGATAAGAGATAATGGCATGGGCGATGGCCAGGCATTTCTACGAATTAACAGCGCGCGCGTTACGAGAAAACTTTGCGCCCGAGCGCAAAACTTTAAATCATCTTATTTATATGTGAAAAGTGGGCAAAAGCGAATATTTTTTAATATCGAATTTTATTACACTTTTACAATAACCCGAAAAAAAAGTTGTAAATTGAAATATCGCATAAATATTTATTATACATCGCAATAGAAGAGTGAATATATAAGGCCCTTGAACGTATGACTTAATAATTATTATCGATATGCAATAAAAAAGAACTATTAATAATAATTTGCATTTGCAAGATTCTTTGTCGTATAAAATAATTAAAAGCGATGATTGCCTTTAAGCGAAGAACTTGAATTCAACGCAACATAACAATCAGGCGTAATTAAATGTTATACATTTATAATTGCCGGACAGAGAAAATTATGACGATGAGATGGTCGTCGTGAGGTGTAAGCGGTGGGGGGGTTGATATGATAAAATAATGCATAAATAGAATTTGCGGTATTAATTTGAATTGAAAAATCAATAAAACCGCAGCGATAGCATCATCTCACATACCTACAACTTAATTAAAACGCGTCCTCGTCCTCGTCGTTGGTAGTACAGCCCCGCCAACCATCCCGCCGCCCGCCGCCCTCTCGCCCCACACAACGCGCGCGGTGCTCCGCTCGTTCGCTCTATATATGTGTTTAAGTTTTATTAAAGGCAATTAAACTATAACGTTTTCAATTTCATCAAGTAATAAACCCCTATGTGATGTGACTGATGCATGGAATTAACCACAATCTTAACTCCGAACATAATTGGATGCGCTGCATAAGATTTACATCACGACGATGTCTTTCTTACCTACATTTTTTTCATCGTGTCTCTCGCTCTCCCTTACACGCCATATGCATTAATTTAAATTCGTTAGGTACTCTAATTTTTCCAAAGGCACAACCAACAACAACTAGTCTTCAGATTTTGAATTTAATACAAATTATATTAGGTATTTCATGTGCATATTATGGCTTTTGTGCCGCCACCAGCACTAATAAATCAAAATTACTACCTTTAATATTGATTCACCATCGAAAGTTTGAAACTCGTACGAAAATAACTGTGTACGAAGTTAACTGCTATACAGGGTAACACAGAAATGGCCTGCTAGTTAGTTTAATATACAAATAATAAGAAAAAGGTGACGTCCTTCCCGATTCGCTGCAACCTTGGTACAGTGCACTATTAAGCGTTTGCCTCCAAGCAGTTTTTCAGGAATTCAGTATCAAAGATAATTATTAATATAATTCTACAAATATTTGCTTCTAGGTATAGAATTTCTTTGACCAGACAAGAACTTATCAGGATTTAAAACACATCCGTAATTTTTGGACCACACTGTATTGAAATGATTAGTCATTTTTCTTAGTTTATTGCAAAAATAAGCAAACCACTGGCATTTTGAAAAGTTAATTGATTTCTTGAACGTGACCTAATGTTTATTCTTTGAAATTAAAAGTATTATTAAGTATTTTTACTGCATAAGATAAAAAATTAAATAGCTCATAATTTATAATTGCCGATTTAAAGAAGAGGAATTCATTTTAAAGTAAATCACTCGATAATGTTTATATTGTTAATTTTATTTGCAATCCTTATCAATCACCAGCAGTAAAACAATATTAATCGTAAAATAACTAACACACACCGATTTGCTGTTCTAGATTCTCATTGCAATAAAATTGCGTAAATGCGCATATTTAGAGAATGGTAAACATTTTGTTTCTCTCCAAAACGATTCCGAACCCGAACACGCATACACTACACGTGTTTTTAATTTTAATTCATAGCGCAGCATCGTTAAGTTGTGCAACTTAAAAATAACACACATGCACACGGACGCATTTGTGTAAGTATATGTATGTGCGTATACCTACACACACATAGATTTTGATACTAACTAACGAATGGGCGAGGATAAATTTAGAATTGGAAAGTGGATGAAATTTTGGCGCGCACAAATGTAAAATAGTGTGGGACATTATGATATTTTGACGAAAATTGTTCCAGACTATTTTTTCTGGAATTTAGTGGACAATGATGGCTTAGTGAAAAGCCTGAGACAAAGAAACCATTTGGAATTCTAAATAGATTCAAGTTTTCGTATCAAATAGTGCTTAATTTTAATTCCTGACTTCTCAGGCATCCCTCAGATGAGTAGTTCTAAGAGGAGCGATAAAACACCTTAAATTTTGTAAATTTCTCTTATAATTAAGTATGAACCAAAATTATTTATACCTAGTTCGTATATAAAAATAGTATTTTTCGTAGAATTATATAAATCATAAATACCTGATATTTGTGCGAAAAAGTCCACGCTCCTCCAAATAATCAACCGAGATCCAATCCGTTCGAATCCGTTGTTGTTCCGTGTCTAATACGAATGGAATCGAAGGTGGTTTCCGTTTTCTCGCCGCTGCTCCGCTCAATTATTATTATATAGGAAATCTGCAACAAACACATCATTGAATGATTAATACATAACGTATACAAATTGTCTTAAATATAATTAAATATATATAGCATATTAATTTGTGCTCGAATGCATGTCGGGCTAAATTCCTACATAGGTATGCAGTGTGGTAGAGATAACTAGGCGCGCGGCGCGCTCTTTAAAATTTTAATTCGAACGCTTTAAATTAATGACGAATTATTCATATTAAGCTTTCTATGAATACAAATTTGATTTTTAATATCTAATAATAGAATTTGCTTTCTTTTTTCTCCTTTCTGCAACGCATGCAAGCGAGCAGCGACGACGACGACGACGGCTAAGTAATTCAGCTGCAATAATCTAAAATAAACTTGCTTAATATTAGAAAAGTTTGATGAAATCGTATATGTATGCCGGAACGATGATTATATTAAATTTTAATCGCACTGTCGACGTCTTTGTTTCAATTAATTAACGATTTAATAATAATAAAACAATTTGTACCAAATCTGATTAAATTCTTTCATAGTTATGACATACAATATCAAAAATTCCTTAAAACTGGATAAAATTTTGAAGATCGGAAGTCATTTTTGCTACCTCTGGCAATTCATGCTTTTTTCATGCCATGAAAATCAAGCAAAACAGAGCAGCAATATGAATTTAGAAGAAAATTTGTGTCGATAATAAAGGCGCAAATTCCATTCCAATAATAAATTCATTTAGAAAGAAAATGGAAGCAATAAATTATCACTGCGCTGAAATAATTAACACATTTAACGATTTTCATTACGATCGCTTAATTAATATGATTTAAAACAGCACAAATTGAAACAATTGCGCCTAATGCGCAAAAATATAAATCAAAATCACGTTTAGTATACAACACCATCTAATTGCATCGCATCGTATAACAATAAAAAAAATAATATACATAATCTTTTTATTGCCGCATAGCATCAACCGATGATCATGAGTTGCAATTATTATACGTATCAAAAAGGCTCGTAGCACACACACACAGACACACATGCACACACCTCCTCTCTAAGCACCATATATCTTCAACAAGTGCTAATTACCGATAAATTCTACAGCTTTATAGCGCACACTTCTTAATTCCACACACACTGAAAAAGAGCCAGCCTTAATACATGTAAGTGTATTATATATTCACGATATATCCGAGTCCGTTATTCGCTTGTAGCATTCTTCAATATACACGAGTGGAAGATAAGTGTAGGTAGGTAGGCGATGTGCAAGCATCCACAACAACACGAATCTATACAGGATGTTCAAAAATGTGCTTTAGCATTCATGAGACATGCATTCCTCAAAGTGAGGATAATGCTACTTTAACAACTTTGACATACATTACGTCAAATTTAGGCAAAATAAGCAGTTTTTCAATTTAATCTAGATGATCTAAACTCACAACATGAGAAACTACTAAAAATTTGAAGAATAATGCTTTTATTCCCAAACTCTGTCGCATGGTAACTGCCTTTTCTACTGTAAGTAATAGTCTGAACAAATAGGACATAAAAACAAAGTAAAATATAAAATTTTTAGAAATTTTTAACTTATTTCGGATAATTTCTTAATCATAAAAATAGAGCAATACATTTTTTTAGCAATACAAAATGTCAGAGCAATCACAGACCTAATATCTTATAATATTAATGATTTGTTTATGTGATGCTTTTTGAGCATCCTGTAGGTGCAATGATTGTTATATAAGCATATTAATTATACTTCCTATACGTATACGCGAATGATAAGCAACATTAGTCAGTGTTTACCAAAAATGGCCACCTTCGTACCTCACCTCTACACACACTTAAAAAATTAAAATAAAAATTATATAAATGTGCGTATGTGTTTAGTCTGACATGGGAATTTAATAGTGTTACGCGGTAATTGATGAATGGCTGCTATTCAAGAAGAAGAATTTTTTTCTTCGTATGAATGTGTATATGTATGTATATTCTCGGCCTGCTTAAAAATAAAACATTTTATTTATTATGTATAACTTTGTTGCTGGTGCTGCTGCTGCCATGAAACGCATTCCTTAAATATTAAGCAATAGTTTAAAGTTTCACAAAATACTTTCGGATATTAAAAAAGCTCGGCATATGAAAGTGTAATGGGACTACCTCAAATATGCACAATTTCTAGCTTACTGGTCTTTTATTCGTTCATATTTAAATCTAAGCGCGATAAGACGCTAAAAATCAAATCTTGGACAGTAATTACTTTAATTAAATTTAGTAAGAAAAACATTAGCCTAGTTATATGATTGTTTTATCAAGCGTCAAATTAAATAAATTTATGTTCATTTATTTTGTAATTAAGACTTCTTTAGCACTAAGAAAAAATGTACATTTTCAATAAAATAAATAAAACATGATTTAATCCTGAATCCCAAAATTCAAATAGTTTATTTAAAATTTTCTTAGTCATTTTACGACGTTCCGTTTATGAACACACACACACAACATGAAATTTGGAATCTATACACACGTTTATATTTATAAATATATGCGAAAGCATTAAATAATATCTAAATAATTCTAATTATACATAAAGTACATGATCTACATGTGGTTGTTAATAGTAAAAGTCGCTATTAACATTGAACGTTTATTGTTGCATAAAACATGAGGCCGGGAACATAATGCATGTGATATGCGGAGCGCGCTAAACAAACAGATTAGTTGCAAATTAATACAAATCATACACACATCACATCAATCAATGCTGAAAAATAAATCATTTTTGTCTTGTGACAATAAAATTAACTATTGAAGGCGAACAAGACACAACAAATTGCAAAATTATAAACTATCTACTTAATAATATTTTAAAATAACTTTTATTTTACGATTATTAATAAATTAAAATTTAATAATAAATAAATCCAATAAAAGTGTCTACTATTATTTTATTGCAAATCATAATTTTTATATTATTATAAATATCCACGCTCTTGCATAGTTTCTATTTCTTTTTTATAAAATTGATTGTGAGTCACTAACACAAACCGAATAACAATAAAATACCAATTTGAATAAAATGAAAAAAACAATAATATACATAAATCTAATTTTATTTAACATATTCTAATTTAAATACGAAATAAAATTATTTTCGACACTGCACAAATCAAAAATAACTATGCCCGCGCTTACATAATTATTAAATATATTCTCGCTGGCTAGCAAAATTTTCCTAAACTATTGTGTAATTTTATGAAAATATTTGAATACGCCCATCGATTACATCACAAATTAAAATTAAAAAAATATATTATATTTATTCTATAATCAATTATAGTTGTTGTGAAATATTATATTTATATTGTTCGAAATTAATGAATATACTATTCATAGGTAAAAAATGATTTAGAAGAAGAAGAAAAAAATAATAGCCACATAGTGTTTTATTGATTAATTTGATTGAATGTATCAAAATTATTGAACACTCCAATCACTCACCCGAAAAAACATTCATTTATTATATCCCCGGCTAATTCTTTAATTAATTTAATATTGCATTATACAATGTTGTAGATAATTATTCGTGCTTTAAATGGATATTAATCGTTTTCTTATATATAGGTACGTAACGGTAATAAGCATATATTTTATAGACAAAAAAAATGATTTGCATAATTTGCAATAATAGAAAATATGCATATTTTATTGTGATGTAAATTGAGAATCAATAAAATTGTAAAAAATAAGTATATTTTTCCAAGATATTTACTAATAATAATTAACGTAACGAGAAAATTGACTTAGCATAGCGTAGTAGTAATGTTATAATAATAAATTGAAATTTAATATACTTTAAACAGCCTTTAATCTTGGGTATAGGAAAATTGCTGGGTAATAAAAGTTAATAGATCAAAAATCATTTGCATAATATTCAATAGGAAAAAAAATGGGTATGTATAAATAGCCATATGCAGGGCAGGATTTATTTATATACGAATTTGTATTCTAAAAATGCAAAATTTTTATTATTCACTTAAACACTACAATATTGTTGTGTTTTTACTGTAACGGTAATTTCGGTGTTTAATCATTAATTTTTTGGTTGACGTGCAGCGTAATGTATTATCAATTCCCAAAACACATCGTTTTTTTCAAGCAAAATATTAATATAATTTTTTTATTGACGAAATGAATAATTACCAGCACCGCCCGATGAAAAAAAAAACACACACACACACACATCATTTACTATACCTTTACGAACGAACAAAAGGTATAAAAGAACGGTGTATTTAATTTGTAACAGGAACATGAATCATAGATTCGAATAAATCATTTTCGTGTGTGTGGTATTTCACATTACATTTACACAGGCCGAAAAAAAGCGCCAGTGACAAAGTAAATGTTTTCGAAATGAGTTATACGGTGTAATGGTTTTGGCACCGACGACGAGCAACGAGCAACGAGCGAGCTGTGTGTGTTAGTAACCCTTTAATGGTAACAGGTCTAAATCGTCTTGGGACCGCAAATCTCAAAGGATCATTTTGTGGCTTATGTCACATTTAATTTATAATATTACGGCCGGGCTATGTTCGTACAACGTAAACACACGGAAAATATTTATTTAATTAGCGAGACAAAAACACAATCATCGGTGTGCTGGTGATGGTGGTGATTTGTTATATGGGCAATAATCTGCGACAATGTTGCAACAATGCTGCACACTCTTTTTTTCGGTGTGTAATTAATTAAAATGCGGTAGATATATTTATTTAAATTCCACCATTCGTTAATTGGAATAAATTAAAGCCGGGGAAAAAATGGCGTTTATTTTTTTTTTTAATGAATATTTAAATACGGCGATACAATTTTTTTTTAATTAACTACACATGTAGGCATTTTGTATACCTCACACTATTAATGCATATTATTAATTATTATTAATTTTTAGCGTTGCGCACGAAGACAAACTGTTGTTGTTGTTGTCTTCTGTCTCTTGTATAGATTTTATTACCAATAATTACTATTTCTATAGACGAGCGTTTAATGAATATGCAGGCAGGGCCGGATTAATAGAGATTTTGAAAAATTATTAAATTTTTATGTGGTAAATAAGTATGTATTTAGTTGAATGCAATTAATTCATTCGAGAAAGTTTGTTGTATATAGCGCAAAAATATTTCTAAACACTGCGAGCGAGCGCTTTTTTTGCTATACTGCTAGTATTTTTTCCCATTGCATTTCAGATCTCGTATGATAAATGGTTATTTCTGATGCTAGTTTTTAGAGTTTCGGTCTATCGATTGTGTGTGTTACATGACTGTCGTCATCGTCTGAGAGCGAGCATGAACATGAATTTGCACCCAGCAACGTGGTAGTGGTGGTGAAAGTTCTCAATTTCATTCAATATTAACGCTGTGCGCTATTTTTTATTTTCCGCTTAAAGCAACTAAATAAATAAGGAAAATAAAATGCAATAAATGCATGCCGTAATTATTTGCGTTTAATTATATTGCGCTGACGCATTGCTTAAAATAAAAAAAATAAGCGAGTAGTAGTAGTAGCAGCAGCAGCAGCGCAATTTTATTATATTTCGAGACGCTTATTGCTCATTGTTTAATTTTATTTATTGATACGATAAGTGTGCGTGTTATAACAACAACATTGCGAAAATTACTATTTGATATACTTAATATATACTTAAATCAAACAATTTTAAAATAAAATATAATTTTTAACTTTTTATGAAACTATTTGTTCTTTAAGTCCTTAGATCAGTGGTAAACTACTCTCTACTACCCATTAATGGGCTACAAATCGGAAAAAACATTTTAAAAATTTCGCTGGTTCTTTTCTTTGACTCAGGCTGCCTAAGATTTGTCTAAATTTTATAAAAAAATATCTGTTCCTTAAGTCCTTAGACCAGTAATAGTCAATCTAGTCACTGGCACACACTAATAGGTGGTAGACATCTAATAAGTCATAAAAAGGCACAAAAATACGAAGATCGCTGCATAAGGATTTTCTGGGACCCCAAAATTATCATAGATACGTATAATAAAATTACTAAATCTATCTGAGAAAAGCTGATTTCGATGATAATATAACAATATGCTTTCACTGATTTTTTCCAATTAAAAAAATCATCGACAATATGTAGCTCGCCATACACTTTTGCTTCGTACGTTTTTCGAGAGTGTACATACAATTAAATTAGCAGATGCTAAAAGAAGTCGCCGCCGCATGCTTTGTGTTACACAAAAAAATAAAAATGTTGCCTTTCATCAGCGTGTGTATGTATATGTTGCATATATAGTTATTGTAGGTACATGTACACCACATACGTTGCCGTTGCTGCGTTGAGAGAGCGAAGAGGCACTTACTCATTATATTACACCCCGACTAAAAAAGCATTGTTATTTTTAATAAGCCATGTCGTGTGAAAATTCTATTAATTACAGCGTCAGACGGCCTGCCTGCCTGGCCGGAGCACACACACACACACACAATGTGTTGCGGCGCGGTGGCGGCGTGAGGACGAGGCAAGGGGGGCGACATCGGTCCGGGGGTGGGTGGTTGTGGTGCGTTGCCTGGTGGTAGTAGTAGAGTAGTTGTAGGTTTGGCGGCGGCGGCAGCGACCGGGGGACTCCAGTTGTAGTAGTCGGTGGCGGCGAAAAGGGGTGGCGGCAAGGGGTATGCGGAAGTGCGTTCCCCTCTAGGCCCCACTGCACGTCCGGAGGGTATACACTATTCTCGTTTCATTTCATCTCCACCCATCCACTACGGTTTTGCATTAGTTTATTAAATCGGGTATTGTTTTAGGGGGTTTTGCGCTATACCATACTATAAGGGAAATGTTTTACGACAAAATATTGTACTAAAAATCAATTCGATATATGGTGTAACATATCTTATTCATGTACATTTCGGCCAAATGTTATAATTTTAGGTTAGTTAGGCGAGGTTAGGTTGCATGGCATCATGCGCACACCTGCTTGATTGTTTAACATACGCCGCGGCGAGCAGGTGTAGCTAAATGGATTAATTATAGTGTGTTATTAATTTATCGCCGCTCTTGCCCCACCGACCCATGCTCGTTTTATTCTCGTTTCGTTCTCATTTTTTTTGGAGGGAAATTGGACGTCGACCGAGTGTGTAGTAAAATCTTGCAAAGTGCGCGATTAGTTCGATTGTGTTTGCCATAAAATCCAAGCGCCGCACATGTCAATAAATCAATAGCAGAGAACTGTTACTCGATAAGTCGACCCGATTGTTGTTTTAACAAGCCGGGTACTCTATAATGAGCCAGTGTCAATATTTAGTTAGCAAGTTAAGATGTTTACTTTGCACGAATGGTAAACATGACTTCAAATAGATTCTTTTTGTTGCGTTGCGCGCTGCTGCTGATTGAATGCGAAAAAATTCATTAATCAATTATTTGTTTACACACATACATATATCAAATGCAATTCGATATGTTTAAATAATTCAACAACAAATTGTTTTATTGAATTAGAAATTGAGCTCTCCAAAACTATGCGAGAAAATGTTTTTACAAGTTGCAATAAACGATATTTGCATTTTGCAATCAGTGCCAAACACAATTTTGAAAAACAAAAATCTTTTTTTATTATTTTACTTTAGGTACATTTAATTATAATACTCGCCGGTCGGTACTATCGCATTTTTTCTACAGAATTAGCATAATTACTATGTAAACGCCATTTAGAGATAATGCCTGCGCCATAAAAGTGACAATACTTCTGGCTGCCCCTGCTTTTAATTATCTTTACTAGCTTACGTACAGCATTTGAATAATTTACATAATTTCAACCAAAAAAAAAGTAAAAAAAAACATTTTAAAAAATGAAAGCCAACGCATTGCATATAGAAATCTAATTTTTTGGGATGATGATGGAAGGAAATGGCCTCCATTATTATTAAACAACACTACACATCCAAACACTTTTTTGTTATTGTATTCATCGTGTAAATTGATTTAGTATGGCATCGTGCAATGAAAAACCGCCAACCGAACAACGTAACCAATCTTTAAATATGAGAATCAAGATCAACAAAATTGTGTGATCGAATTCAATTTATTTAATAATAATTGAATTAAAGTTAATCATCAACTCATTGCGCGCGCGTTTTATTTTTTTGGTGCATATACACACACATAGGAAAAACATAGAATTTATTCAACATTTTATCAACAACACACCACACCGACAATGCACATTTCTATATACTATATGGTTTGATAAAGAAAACGTGCACGTGCATCTTGCGCTCGCTTGCTCCTGACCTTGTCGCAATAATATTTTTCAACTCAAACACAACGAACGAATACAAAAAAATATACAATATAAAACAAACGTGTATATATAGTGTTGAAAAGTTTTTAATTTTTTACACTCTGACAATATTATTACAAATCGATATTGTGTTTATTTTAATTTTTCATGCCCACATATTATAAAGTGCAATAAATAATAAATTAACGTATGTGTATGTGTATGGATTGGGAGAGGGAATATGATGAAGAAAAAAAGCGCTCGGCGCGGGCAACTGAATTTAATTACCATTAAAATTCTATTAGCATTTATTAAATTAGAATAAATCTAATATCGACACACATTTAAATTAATTTATGTAAATTGACGACGGAAAAAATATTAATAACTCTATTTTTTACCACGCAATGTATATAGATAATATTGAAATCCGTCTATTAAATAGATTTATTATTTAATAAATATAATGAGTGAGTCGCGTTTTATTTGCAATTAATACAAAACCGCATAATTATTGTTTAAATTAATTAAAACTAATTGCACTGTGTGTATTAATACTTATTTATTTAAAAATTTATATTTGATGCTAATTGTAGCATTTATAGTAAAGACTACCAATGTTAATCATATTTTTTTAATTCATCAATTAATTAGATTTATTATTTAATAAACGCAATTATGAGTCGCGTTTTTTGCAATTAATATACAAAACCGCATAATTATAAATGTAATTTATTAAATATAATTGTAATGCGTGTTAATATTTACTTAAATTGTATATATCTAATGTTTGCAAAAAAAAAACTAGTGACAATTAATCCTAATACAATTTTTTTCAGAACAGACCATGTTTGGGCCTCCATGCAATTATTATTATTATTGTGAAATTTTTACCGTACTGTGTATAAATTTTAAATTTAATAGCGAGTCGCCTTTAAAAAACGCACGGATCGTAAAAATTTATCTAACCTTTAACCGCGGCGCAAGAGAACCCAAAAAAATAAAGAAGACGACCGTTTTAAATTTTTTCCTTTCTCATCTTCATCGTCATTCTCTATATACCTGTGCGGACGAACGTGCTTAAATTTCATTCGCGAAGAATTGAAAGATTGCATATATTGTTAAAAAAAATGTTTGTTTACTTATAATTAAGCAACGCAAATTAACTAAAAACTTGTATATCTGTAGGTATGAACTTAATTTAAAATAACAAACCAAGTAAATTAGATAATTACAATGGCGGAGGAAAAATTTAAAAAAATTTACACATTTGTGATAATGCTAGTAGGCTAAATTTACTAAAAAAAACTCTTAAATTTAAAAACTTTAGGTCTTGTTCTTCATAAATTGGAAAGCAAAAACTTGAATTTCAGTGTATTATAGAAGAATTTAATAATATTTACTGAAAAAATTTGAAAACTAGTATGAAATATGTGCATACCACCCATACAGCATAATTTTAATTACTTAGAAAAAATAAATTATCGGTAATATTTCACTTTAATGGAATTATTAAAACAAATATAATTAGTTTTTCCTCTTCTTCATCCTCTACATTACTACACAACTATGTAGTACCGAGTACGTCTGGTAATAATAAAGAGTAAAGTAATATTAATGGCAACGATTTTTTCCATCTTGTGTTTTTTTTAATTTGTTCTTAATCACATTTTAAACGATATTTAAAAATCGGTAATTATATATGGTGGTGGTGGCATTTTCCAGCCAGCACCACTCGACGACTACACAAATATAATATCGTGGCACAGATTTTTTCCTTTTTATTTATTCAATTTTTTCGCTTTGTTTCATTTCATATTTCGTTCGTTTCGCGCTTAATTTATGTGTGCGAAATTTTTTATTAATGCTAACTTTTGCGAAATCTATAAAAATCGCATTTATCTTTATGTACAATACATACATATATATATATATATAAAATGAATCAATGAACAGTGACAAGGAAAATTCGAAACAAAACTTTAAATAAAAAAAAACAAACAAATCAAAATAAGATGAATTATTAAGAAATTTCAGCTTTGAGAATTTTGAATAGCTTCATAAACTTTAAAAAATAATAAACATCTATAAAATTTGGTTGCTAATTTTGTGTTAATCATGATTAAACGAAACTTTTTTAAAACGTCTATTTTAATCCATTTTCAACTGCTAGCTTTGGGAATATTTAAGTCCCCAATGAATAGATTTAGATTTTGATCTTGAATTCTCTTGAATGAGACTAGTACATTGAAAATTATTTTCTAGAATTTTATGGCAAAATATAAGATGAAGAATTTGATCATTAACATAAAATAAACGACAATTCATTGCGAATTATGAATTATTGTCTAGAATGTGATAATAAAATTAAAACTGAAGTCATCTTGGACACGAATAGAAAGTTTTCTGCCAATAAATTCATAATCAGCGCAAACTTTTAATTCATAGGAAAATAAATTAGCGTCCGACCAGCGAATCGAAAATTTCGCATAATATTTAAGTGTGTATCCTAAGGATGATGCGGATGATGATAAAAAAATATGCAAATTTTCGGAAACGTAAAACCGACCGTTTTTATTTCCCATCCATGGCGTCAAAACATTACTCTCCTCTACTACACACGCCGTCGTCGATCTATAAAATTTAAATTTATCTTCATAAAATGAAAGGATGGTGAAATTTGACTTGTCGCTGAAATTGAAAACGAAACTCTTGTGAGCAGGCTAAAAACTTTCAGCATTCGCAAAAGTTTTTCAAAGCCAAAAACAACAACAACAACAGTAAGTGTGTGGACAATTCAAAACTAAATATCTAGTCGCAAACAAATATTGATTGATTTGCTAATATCAAACATTAGGATTATGTATGGTAATACCCGTGTGTGTGTATGGATGTTTGATTCATTCAACCGCCACCTTCACCTCCACCACCGCTCTATTTGCGCGCCGCTTTGCGCTCAACGGCTGATAGTTTATAATGGGATGCAATTACCGCAATCAATTATTACCGATGCTCATTCGATATGTAAGTAGCCCGAATGTCAAAACGCTAGATACTAAAGCCGTATTAATTAATCATACACGCTTCAATTCTATCTATAGTGGGTTTTTCTTCCTCCTCCAAAGAATATCTATTCCCATCCCAATAACTCTCAAACCCTTATTTGCAATCCCCATCCAATGAGTTCACTTCTTCCAAATACCAATTATTAAGTCCCACAATTAGATGAGACCCATTGAAGTCCCAAATTTATGTAGTATCCGATCAGGATTAAGTAATTTTAGAATTAATATAAATGATTCCATTCGGAAACTCTAAACTATTTTAATTTTTTTCCAACAGTACTCTGAGCAAATCTAAATTCTAGTGAATACTATCCCACCCAAGTGATTCCCTGAATTGGGTACCTCAAAATTTCCTCCCATTTGCGCGGTTCAATTCTATCCACGCTTTGTTTTTTCTTCCTCCTCCACTTCCAACAATGCACGTGCTTCTTGCCCGGTTCTTATCAAAAAGTGAGTCAATTGTTTAGTCTGCGCGCATAAATAAATTAAATATATTGCACCTTTTAAAAATAATACCGAGCGGCATATTATTATTAATCGTTTGGCGTTTTTTTTTGTGTGTGTGGAAGTATGAATCGGATGGATGGGAGTAGAAAACTTAGTTCGTTGCATGTTTACAGATCGGTTACGTCGACCTTGCGTTTCGTCGTCATCGTTTTGTATTTTTTTCCCATCTTCTTCTTCGCTCGCTCTCTCAACACAACGACGTAATGTTTGTTGAAGTAATCCATTATTTGAACAATCATTCTTTTGTTTGAGAAAATAATGTCGAGAACTAAATCAATTTATTGATGTGATTTGGTGATTAATTTTTGGTTGTTGCTTTTTTCGAAGTAGAATATGGTAATGATTTGTGATCGAATTAATTTCGAAAATTAGGTTTTGAGTAGAATTGGTAATATTTTACTCTTTTTTTTGTTTTTACAAATTGACTGGCATTTAACAATATATAAAATATTTATTTAATTAAATGTGCCAAAAAATAACTTTAATATACAAAATTAAAGAGCACTTTTGTTATATGCACGTAACTGGCTTAATTATCCTACACCGCCTGCTAACAGTTATAAATTATGCATTTTTTACTGGGCCAGGAACGAAAACAATACCAACACAACGCACAGGTATTTTATTAATTCATAAAAAAATAAATTAAAATTAATGTATTATTTCATCACTATCAACAAGTTTTTTGTGTGTTGTGTTGTTGTTGTTGCTGGGTCATCGTACTTCCACCAATATAGTAATCGGAAACCCGTATAATATGTGGAGTGGTTAATGTATGCGGAATGCATTAAAAATATTTTAATAATTATCGTAATTGTGACAAGAACAATGTTTCACCAAAACAAAAACGAAAAAAAAAAAACGATTTTCATTTGCATATGCACGAAATAATGAATAATTTTGTTTAGATTTTCGTTTATGAAACGCTAACTATGTAAAAACTTTTTTTTTTAATTGCTGCTGAAAACTTTCATTCACGTCCACATTTATAATGATCTTCATTCTAGCATATTTCTAAAAGTATTATTAGGCCTTCTTGAAAAATTCTGTATATTTCTAGAATGAAATAAAAATAATATCGATTTTTTATTATGTAGCTATTTCAATTAATTTGCTTTATCGCACTAGTCTGCAAAATACATTTTTTCATCGTCACTTTTTTTTGACAGTCGTAGTAGAAAAAGATATTAGAAAAAGGAATTTAATAGTGCAAAAGAAGAAGTGTTTTTTTTTAATTCGAAGAATCACAATTAATTATATTAAAACGAATTCGGTGCTGTTTGTTTGGTATTTGCAGCAGTCTAGTGTTGTGTTTAATGAAAATCGCTTTTATGATCATTTAAATTGTGCGCTCTATATATATACATTAGGAAGAATGTTCGAATATATAAAATATTTTAATTAAAATCGTTGTGTTGTTTAGCGCCGAAAATAATTAAGGAGAGTGAAGGAAAAAATAATTGCGGAAAAATCGAGCACACTGTCGCTTTTGCACACGTTTTGCGCGTGTGTTTCATTCACATTGGCTTTGGTTTAGATGTACGAGCGAAGGTCTGAATTAATTTTGGAAAGTGAGGTAATCGTATAGTAGTTGGGAGAGCGGGAGGAGGCAAATATAAAACAGACGTACGAGCAATTTAATAAAACTCATCCAAATTTAATCTATTTTGATGACTGTCATTGTCTGGAATGAAATTAGGGCTTTAATTAACAACTATATACGGAAGAATTTATCGCACAAACATTTGATAATACGGCGCAAAGCGTGTGTGTATGTGTGTGGGTGTATATGCTGCGCCGCTGTTGCACCGCCACCACCACCACTAGCTAGCGGCGGTGGCAGGAGTAGTAGCACACGATCGTCGAGGACGTTTCTATTCACTTATGATTCAATTAAAATTACAAATTCGCCTACATACATGCGATATGCGAATCATTAACATCAATTCAACTTACTTTTTTAATACTTGTGACATAAACGATTACTTTTTGCACTTATTAAATAAATAGCTATTATAGTTTTGTAATGGAAAACATTATATAATTTACTTTTTTAAGAATCACCAATAAAAATAATGTATTCTTATAAAAAAAATTAATTTTCATGAATGCTAATCCAAGTTTACGAAAAGAACAATTCTGCTTAAAAGATTCTTCATTCCTATCCCATTTTATTTTTGTTTTTAATAAAAACGTATGATTTTCCCATCAGCTGATTTAATTTGATTTCGTTAATGCGCAACCACAAACTATATTACTTGCAATAACCTCAAGATTTTTATTTCTAAATCTCTGGTTGTGTTGTCTGAAGTTGTTGTGTTTTTTGTCTTCCACCCAATTCATTCAGCTAACGAGCCGATTATCTCCACCACCACCCCCGACCCCGTGCACTAGCAGCGGTGCGAGAAGGTCGGCGCGATGTGCGCACATGGTGCGTCGTCTCGACGTCGCGCGACGCTGCCATCGTCGTCGTCTTCACGATATCCACTCAATAATACTCACCGATGTAATTGCGCCATGAATATGTATGAAACATTATCTTACATTCAATTATTTTAGCTTGCTTTATAGGATGTTTGTTTTCTCTTAAAACACACCGAGAGCCGTCGTGCACTGCACACCATCCTCTCGTCCCTCTGAACCATCACCGCACCACCGCCCTCGCTCACTTTAATTAAGCATCACCGGCTACGTTTTTTTTTCCATATTCTTTGTCTCTTTCTCTCCCATCATCATCCTTATACTTACTATATTATAAAATACACACCATTTTTTTATTGACGCTTTTTGTTTTTAATTTAATTTCATCTGTACTTCCCTCCACTCTCAAACGCATTCTGTTTATTGTAATTTTCGTTTTTCTATATATATATATTGTATTCGCTCGAGAAGACGAAGAAGATTTGCGTTATTATTTTTGAATTAAGAATTGGGTGAGTGGTGGATTCTTATTTTATTCGTGCGTTTGTGCAAATTTACTGTACACGTACATTAATGCATCTTGTATTATATGAAACTTATACACTTTCTAGTGTCTTAAACGATTACTTTTCCCACTAGTTATTTAAAGAGCAATTTCAATTTTATAACATAAATGTATGTATTATATTTGTATATGTGTTGTTTTCAGGGACGAAGCCGCCAAAGTTAAAATTTTAAACAACACATTCTAGTGACGATGACGAGAGTATGTATGTATTTTACACGCAAACAATAAACATTGCGCGCATCTGCGCATCGTATTTAATTATTTAACACAGCGCGCTTCGTGTCAAAACTCCTAATTCGGCTAATATTTATTTTAAGTCGAGTTAGGCAAAATTGAATAATAAATTCGCATAGAATTGACCAGTGGAATAGTAAAATTGCGTATTTATTCTAAATTAATTGTAAGCTGACCCTCCGATAATGAATTTTGGTTAAGATGCAAATTGAAATTTTGTATTAATACAAATAATAAATAACATCTAGGTTATATTTATATTTATTTGAAATTTTAATTAAGTTTCTAATTAATTTAACTTAATTTGTATTCATTACGATTTTCGAGTACTTATTAAATTTTTGAGGTATTTTATATAAGAAATTTTAATTATATATTAATAATAATTTGTTGGCAAATAAATCCTCTCTCTCCATTATTATTGCTGTAGCAATTACCGCACACTTTTGAGTAATTAACGAATTAATTAACAACAAATGAAAAGCCGGCCAAAAGTTCAAGCATGTATATAAAGAAATATAAATAATTATACGCCGTTAGTAGTGAAATAACTAGAATTAATAATAATAATAATTAAATATTATTTAAAAAAAGGATGAAGATGAAATGACTTTGCACCACCCTTTATTTAGTTTGCGATTTAAATCGTGGATAAGGTTAAGGGTGCAGAGTATTATTATCTGTGGAATTGATCTAGTCGCTAAAGGCGACATAAACCCTTTATAAATCAAGCGTTGGAAGAATAAAAAAAAGTTATAGATAGCAAGCCACTAGCAACAACAACATCTGCCTCAACAAATACACAAAGAAAATTAATTTAATTATTTATTAATATATTTAGTGCATTGTTTCGCTTTCATATTCAAATTATGCGATAGAATTAAAAAACATTTTTATGGTACAATAGAATTTTTTCTTGGCTAAGTACATTTCACTTTTTTAATTAAACTTTTTTGATTATCAATTATGTTTTTTTAATTTAAATCCTTGCTCACATTAAAAGAATTATTTATTATCCGAATGCGCAATTTCAAAACACAATTTAAAATTTTTAACCTTAAAATGCTTATCTGTATAATATATGAAATATATGAATTAATTATAATTATTGTGACTTACTGCGGTAATACGAAAACACCAAACCAGAAAAAACCATTCTGCGTGTCACTAATGCATCTTAACAACAGGTGAAACTACACTATACTAATTTTTATTCGATATGCGCATCTTGTTATCAGTAACAGACCCACAAAATTCTAGCAAAACAAGTTTTTTGCTAGCGCTACGTCACAACATCGACTTCAATTGCACATCTTCCAAGATCACATAAAAAGTGACAAAACAACACAAAGATGTGGATGAAATTCTTACGTCACATTAATGCAATCAATGAGTTTAATCGTTTCTTTTAGTTAAATTTAAAAAAATAGTTAGTTTAAATATTTTGCTTTCCACTTCTATATTTATAAAATTAAATAACATGCTAAAAATTATACTAGCATTTATATATGTATATTTAAACATAATAATTTTAAACATATAATATTTAATAAATGCGTTGTCTGAAACTTTGCCTATTGCAAACAATTATTAATAAAATCTGAGCAATTTGGAAAATATTCACTAATTATTCAAACAATTTAAAATTTTGCTTCATAAACTCCTTCCTCCTCGCAGCAGCAGCAAAATGAAGAAGAAACTTATAATTATTTAGAAATTATTTATCATATTAAATTACCTCACGTTGAATAATTTGGAATCTTTGTAAAACTTTTAACGCATGCCTCTCCTCATCATCGCAAGCGTATATAGAAACATTTTAATGACGAATTTGAAAAAAATAATTAAATAATTAATCTACTAGGCATCAGCTTAAAATTTTCCAATCGTTTATTATTTAATATTTACATGTAGAACATATATTATCCGTTCGGTTAATAGATAATTAGTAAGCAATTAACAAACATTTCGACATATTTAGCTCTAAAATATCAATATATGTATAGCTATATATTTTTTTATTATTCAATAATAATTATCCACGTACTGTGAGCATCAACATAACAGCACATTCAACATAATTAATTGTGAAATATTGCCATGTATATTATACCAAAATCATCTTTTTTGTTTCATTCCGTTTTCACTCCAATACAGGTGAAAATTAAATTGAAACTATGACGGGTAAATAATTACGTCAATTTTTTAGCATAATTTCGATAGCAGAATCGATTAATTTGATTTTGTTCGTTGTTGCTCGAATAAATGAGACAGAATTCGTGTATTGTCTATCATGCGGACTAATAAAAAAAAGTGGGTATGATTAATTACGTCTCAAATTGAATTAAAAAGTTTGATAATGATAATATGGTAACTACAGGGTGATACAAAATGTAAATCCATTATAGAAAATTATTCAACATCGATCGAGGAAACCTGGAATTTAGGTTTGTCAATAATGATTTATGTTTACCCATAAAATTTGTTCCGTCTACAAAATAGTGCGTTTTGATAATTTATTAATGAAATTTTATTTAGTCTTAAAACTTTTCAACATAGGTACATATAGAAAATCTAGGTTTATGTATCTGTATGGCCAAAATGCGTATAGAATACAGTCATTCAATATTAAACATTATATTATAATGTTAACAATTGTCGGCCAACTAGTTATACAGTTTAACAACATAATTGTTAGCAATTACTTGTGATTATTATTAGTTTGTTAGTTAGTTTGAAATAGATTGTGAACCATCACATCTTGTAATTGATTTGTGTAAGTAAAGCATTAAGATCGGTGTAAATGTCGATGCGAGCGCAAAGAAAACGTGATTGTGTTTAGGGATGGAGGAGGGAAACACGACGATGACGACGACGACAACGACACGATGCGACGATGATGCTGATGATGATCAGATAAAATCAGAGAGGATCATTTTGCAAATTGAGTGGATTAGAGCGTTACCCCGCCGCGGCGATGTGGTGCGGTATAGTGGTGAATATATGCTCTATGCATCCATCCATCTATCCGACCATCATCATCCCCCCGACGATTCGAATCTTAGTGTGGCTGTACACACAATTGATTAAAGTCCCGCGCGTCGCGCACCACCAAAACAACCCTTTTCCTCCACACACACATAGAGACAGAGAGTGAGCCGGTCGCTCCCCTTCGCTATAGAGCATTTTGCGTCGACGGGCCGGGATGCCTTTACATTCTGAAGGGCTGAATTATGAGCATATTTGGGGTGTCATAAATATCCATAAATTGTGTATGTGTCTCGCGCGGGCACACTCGCGCACTCTCTCGCTCCCCTCGCTGCTGTATGCACACCTTTTTGCACAACACCCCATCGCTTTTGTTCAATTTTTACACCTTGACTTTTCACTCGTTTGCTTTTTTTTCATATGTGCGTTGCAATGCATCTCCCAAGCATTATTTGATATGTGTGTATGTAAAAAAATCAACACTACATTATAATATTGTCGTGATATTTATGCTGGCATAAATTATGCATAAAATTATACAACCCTCTGGCAATTATTATAAATTTTGATAATTAACTGCACCAATTAGCATTTCTTCCAATGACGGAAGGAATGAGTTTTGTATTTAATTTAGAATCATATTACTAGTTACTTTTCACTCTTGGTCAAAAAATACAAATTTGGGACCTTGTTTCATAATGTATATTCTAGCAATGCATTGTTTTTTAAATATTTTTTATCATTAAATTTAATTCTAATCAATTATTACTACTTTATGAATACAATGAATACTTTATGACAAAGATTTTTTGAATGCAGTTTAACATTTTTATATGCATTTCAGTAATTTCTTCTTCGCAAATTTGATAAACCTTTAAAATATGAAGTAAAAAAACTAAAGCAAAATAAATACTTTTTGTATTTCTTTAAAAATTGAATAAATCAAAGTTTAGTCAAACACTAAATAGTTTTGTTGTCTGGTTGTATATTGATTAATTTCGCATGCATGCTGCTATTATTATTGCAGCACACGAATAATAATAATAATAATAATTTTGATTGCGTTTTATCTTTTATTAGCGATTCAATTCTGCGAATAATAATCATCGTAATAATAATAATAATCGAATATTGAATGATAAAACATATGCACAACAAGCAAGTCTCTTAATTATAAATGGATTGGCTCAGGTGGTTACAATGCACACTATCTATCAGAACGAACGATGAAATTAATCGAAGGGTCCCGAAATATTAATTATATTTCAGTCATAATTAAATGATAAACGCTATAGCATTTAATATACAACGAATTTATTGTTTATGGGGCATCATTATAGAATTATTTTATTTTATATATAATAAAATGATATCTATTAGATATATAGTGTATTTCATTCAACGGTATACATATAGGAAACTCTATTTTATCTCCAACGGGATTTTTAAACATTAAATCCCCCGCGCATCCAAGATTTAATGATAAAATAGAGTTTCCTATATGTATACCGTTGAATGAAACGCACTGTATATTAAATGCGAGTGTATGTAATTAGAATGGGATTAAGTATGTATAAAACAATTAGGTAATTCTATATATTAGCGCTTTATGGGGTGAAGAAGGAGAGGTATACTACTATAGTATAGTGTTGTTGGCTGGGCTGTTGGTGGTGTAAATTGATTTCCAACTTAGCTTCGCGCTTATCTAAATTTCCTTTGTCATTAAAAATTCATTTAACTATAAACATAAATCCTTGCGCATAATACTTGCAAGATTCTTGATTAACGTTTGCATTTATAATTAATACGCGCCTCATATTAAACACAATACAACTTGCAACTTTTTTGCCAATTCCAATCAGAAATAGATTAATTAATAAAAAATATTAAACAATAATTTTTAATGGAATGAATTGTGTAATTACCAATAAACATAAAATTCATTTTTTAGCATTTATGTGTTATAAAGTCAATTTTCTGCAAGGTACTTCAATACATATTAAAACAATTTTAAATTTAGAGTCAATTTTACAGTTTAAAAGCGTTTAGATGTTCTAATCAAATGTTATTGTTGCAATAATTTGGTTTATACTACTCTTCAAACCTGTTATCACTGTCAATTTGTTTATGATAATCTAACGTCTCTAATGTTAAGTGGATATCAAGTGTTTTTCTGCAACCATTGCTCAATATTGATTGATCAGTAGATACACAAAATTGATTTGAAGATAGTTGCAGTTTTATTATTTAAAATTAGCAGTTAAGAGTTGGGCAGTCTCATATTTAGACCACTAATTCCACCTTAGTATAAAAAGTGATTTTTGCAGATTTCAGATTGATAGACAGTTAGATACAATGAATTCAAAGCCAATTGTACCTATTATGAAAAAGAAATTATTAAATTTAATTCATATAGGCTTTTTATGTCTTTAGAATTAATACGAATTATAGATTTTTTCGTGCATGGGTGTAGTATTGTTCCTTTTTTCAAATTCACGTTGTCTAAGCAGCATGAGAAACTTCATTTAAAGAGCGTTCAACTAAAATCGTGATTAGAACACGAAGAAGAACACAAAAAAAAGAAAGAGCGTCAAGAGCGCTTCAAAACAACACTTTTTGCTTAATAATACCAATAATAAAACAGATTCGGGTTTTGATTGCGAACAAAATATATTAAAAGTCATCTGCATTTTAACAGACGCATTTAATGGTTTTAATTAAAACTTATTTATATTTCGCCATCATCATCATCATCCACCGAGAAGAACGTTTTATACGTTCGTACAATTTTAATAATATTCTAGTGATTAAAATTACTTCTTACATAAACATTAAGGACTTTTTGATAGAAAGCTAATTTGCCAAATTAAAGCATCAAAAAAATGTTATTTTATTATCTATACATTCGCAATTAAATCTCTCATCACATTTGCAGCTTTTATTTTTTTATTATATCCCAAATGCGATTATTTTAATTTAATTGGAAACAATTAAACGTGCGCGGGGCAAAAAAGCACAACATATATTGTATTAATTGAACAAATACGAGAGAGAGAGTAACAAAAACAATTAATCGAATTAATTTTTGTACATACAGTCGAAAAATCAATTTGGTAATAAAAGCATATATTGTCATCGTATTAAATCGTCGATGATGTTTGCACGATGCGATGTAGACAGGATGGATGAAGGAGGGAGACTGGCTAAGAAACACTGTGCGTGTCGTGTCGTCGTGCAGCAAGCACCCCCAAAGAAGCGCGCGCTACAAAAATAGACGGTGAAGTAAGTAAAAAAAGCGTCTTCAACATCATCATCAACATCGTGGTATGGAGTTTTAGGTAGTTTTCATGACTTTTAAAGCGCGAAATATACAAAAAAAATGTTGTCGCGACAAATTGGTCGAAGAGGGCGCTTTCATCAATATTAGGAGTGCACAGGCTGGATGAAGGGGACTAACTAAGAAGCAGTGTGTCGTGCGCGCTGATTTTATCCCGCAAAAAGAAGCGCGCGCTATAAAAATATCGACAACGATGTGGAACTGAGAAAAAAATCATCAGAATTATCATCTAGGTAATTTTGAAGACTTTTAAATGTTATAATATTATTGTCGCGCGTAAATTTATCGCTGACGAGGAGTGCGCACGGCCAGACTGGAGGAATCTAACTAAGATACCGCGTGTTGTGTGCGCCGATTTTATCCAACCCCAAAAAGAAGCGCGCGCTATAAAAATGCACACAACGACAACGACGACGACACCGAGCTCCAAGTAACGAATAAAAAAATCGTCATCATCATCATCATGATGACGATCCGGCGTTCGTTCCAGGTAGTTTTCAAGGCTCTTAAAGCGACCTCAAAAAGCAGTGCTGTGTGGCGCGAGCGAGACGCAGACGAAAATGTGTCTGTGTGTGTGTGCATGCGCTCGTCCCCTTTAATTCCTCGCAGCTTGAAGAATGTGAGCATCCAAATGTACGTTATGACTTGTAAGTTATAAGAAGAGGGCGCGCTGGAAAAAAAAGCAAGCAAGAGATCCGTATCGTCTATATACTAGGCTAGTCTAACTCATTCTCGGAATTGTGCATATTTTCTATATAGTATGCGCCCGACTGTCTAGCGCGCATTGCATTTCCGCGCGCATTTTGTTTGTCCTTTGATAAGAAGACTCTACGCTTGGCATGCAGTCAGTGGGAAGTGTAAACAGACCGGCATGTGATACCATAACGCACAACAATAACAATAAAAAAAAACTAAATACTTCATACTCACTCACAATTTTCTGACGCCGATGATTTTTTCATCAACAACACCACGACACCATAGTTCCTTAATCTCGCTTATGTAGTTATTTTTTTGGCGAGCGAGTGAAATAACAACATCAACATCAACAACAAGAACAACAAAAAATATATTTAATAATACAGCAGCAGCAACGCGCTTTTGTCTGCTTTTCCTTGCTTGGTGAAGAGATCAGCAACACGTAGCCAGCCGGGGCAGCCAGCACAAGCACAAGTTTTGTGTTGTTGTTCGCCTTGAAGTCAGAACCCCACTAAAATAATTATCCTCAACACACCAAAAAATTTTTAATAGTATTATGAGCGAATATTTCGAGTTTTCGTTAAAGCACACAATAATACACTCAACAATATCGTTGCTGTTTTGTTTTTATTACTCAAAATTGAAATGCGCGCACTAGATTTAGTGTATAGACAGCACAACGCGTAGTTTTGTGTTCAATGTGCGGTTTGAATACGAATTTCGACATTGAACGCAAACGCTCATCGCCCGATGCACGTCTGGACAGGACTGAAGAGCAGCGGGTTGCAGACTAAACACCGTGTCGCAGTCGTGCGCTATCGCGCATAGTCGTATCGAACGTAGAGTCCACGTCGTCGTGGTGGAGGTAGTAGAGTAGCGCGATTCTGTGCCTCTCTGTGTAGTCTACGCGACTGCCGCACGCACTCGCTGCTCCTCTCACCTGGTGCTCGCCGCTGAAAGCTCTCGTCGCGCGCGAGGGGATATTGCAACGTTGCGTCGTCGTTCAGCTCAGCTCGCGGTCGGCCGAATGCCTCTGCCGCGGAATCGAAATCTATCAGCGAGAGTTCGACATGGGAAGGCGGTTACCTTCGCGGCTGGCGCGATTGCGCGCAACCTGTACCATTCATCGAGGCAGCGCTCACGTGGAGGTGGAGCGGCACGACGACGGAGGTGTACTTGGGTGACAAATCGTCCGCGTGCGATTGGTCATGCGGCGTGGCGGGCGATCGCCCAGGTGATGCCCCAATGTCCATCGCACCGCACCGCGTTGCTGTCCACTCTTCTTTTCCGCTGCTCTGGCCCTCATCAATTTCCGATCGGCGGTGTGCTTCATCAAAAAAAAACTAGGCAGACCGAACCGCCACCACCGTGGCGTATCGGATGATTATTTATGAAGATGGAGATGGTTACATCACTAATTGACATCTCTGACCATCAACAAGTCGCGCAATGTGTCAGTACAATCAACAACTTTATAAATATTTCCGTAGACATTTCGAAAATTGATACAAATTATACCTACGACATGAAGTTGTCAGAAACCAAAGAAAAATCCTACTTTTTACAGAATCCTAAGTTTCGATATAGTATAGTTGCCTCTAGGAAAAATTGTTGACTATGAAATTAAAATTTGTTATAGATTTTCTATAAACTAAAGATGAACCGTATTATTGTTGTTAATAAAGACGTTATCCACAAAGAATAATTTGAAATACTCGAAGCGTAAACGACTATTATAGGGATTTATATGTAGCAGGGTCTACTTGCGACGTCACAGGTAGGCCCTGAGGCAACCGTGACTGCTGCGCCATCTACAATTATTGTTAAGTTGGTCTACCTGTGACATCACAGGTAGACCATGAGGCTACCGCGACTGCTGGGCCATCTACATCTATGTTGGTCTACTTGCGACATCACAGCTAGGCCTTAAGTCTATCTGTGACGTCAGAGGTAGGCCCTGAGTTTATATCTAGTTTTACAGTGAATGTCTTTATTTATTCGTCAAACATTTCTGTCGTTTGTTTGTTCCACCGATGCACTACATTTTTCATTCCTTTCACAGCAACAACATAAAATTTAAAGTTTTAGTTAGTCTTAAAGTATCTAAGGTTACAAAACGATTATTGGGAATCGATAGTAAAGAATTGAATGTTTAATAAAAAGGCGCCTCATACGTGAATGATCAAATTTGTGCGCTTGTTTCCGCACTTGCATTATTTATCGCGATTAATACTTGAATATTGTAGAGACGTTTGCAAAGCGTAAATTTTATATCTATCCACTACAATTTATTAAATATATTTATGTAAAATTCTTACAACAATGAGAATGAAAGTTGGACATTAATTTTTAGTATCTCCACGACTTAAACTAAAAAGTTTTTGCTATATTCTTCTTTGATTTTAGCATTTTCCATGCAAAAGCCCAGCCTTAATACATTTAGGTAAATAGATTTGGAATTAATAGATTGGTTACGTAAATATTGTATTTATTTTAAAATATTTTGAATACAATTTGAACAATGTTTTGGAACTATTGCAAATTCACCCATGTATATGTACCTAAATCATAATTCAAGTTACAAGTTAAAAATTGCAAGCATTTACCCACCTATGAATAGAATATGATCAATAATCTAATTATCAATATTTAATTGAATTAACTAATTTAATATATTAACCGCAATGGGAATAATCTGCTCATTCGTTGTGAAAAAAAGATTGTATTACCTCTATACTGGTATTATGGAAGATTTTTTTTTGAAAACAACAACAGGAAACAATTCTAATTGATATTTTTTGGCGTGAAATTGAGCGTTTTACAAACCTATACGTACACGAAACAATTAAACTACACCACTTCTTTTTGGTATTTTATAATTTCATATATTTGCTCAAGTAGAAAACCACAAAAACCAGTTTAGATTTCAAAATGA
>JARJDW010017846.1:0-10052 GCA_030264715.1 Adinopsis sp. GC000173 | reverse complement strand
GCAAAATCAATTAAATATTTTATCTCAAAACTGAGTTATAATTGCAAGATTTGGTAACTTAAAGTGCAATATAAATGCAATAACTAATTAATTAAAATCAAATGTTATTATTTTAGTAAATTTTTATATAGGCCACTTCTTTCACACATTACTAGCGACATCGCTCTGAATTTATTGTAAGCTTTAATTGTGGTAACCTGCTTTATCGATCAACTGACGACAAAATTAAATAAACAAAACGTAGGTTAATTATGAAGAAAATGGGCAAGAAAAGACGTGCTTTTCATGGATAATCTCAAATATAAAGCGAAATTAGTGAATTGTATATGCGAATAATTCAGATCACGTATTATTACAGGCTGAATTTTAAAGTAACGTAAATCTTCATAATTTTTATCAACGATTTCTATAAAATTCCTTTGAAAATTAAACACTTGCTGTTTTAAAATAAACGTGTGCAATAGACGAATTGATTTGATATTTGCAATTCTTATAAAATATAAAAATTAGATTTATCAAATCAACGACAATTTTTTTAAATTCGCGCATTTTAATTTAGGAATATTACTTATTAAACCATTTTTATTTGGTATTGAAAATAAATTCTACTTTATTTCCAGTCATTGATGATGAAGCCCATAAAAGGTTTAATAAAAAAATTCAAGAAAAATCGCAAGAAAATAGCAAGAATTTTCCTACGTAATAAAAACTCATCAAAAATTTGATAGACATACTAAAAAAGTAAGTTACATACGATAGATTATCCATCTACTTTAAATAATAAATATGTGTCTGGGAGAGTCTGGGAGTTTAATGAGAGAATCGTGATTTGACTAATTGATAACTCACCTTCTAAATAAAACATTGTTTGTTTCTCATTATGAATGCGTGTGCAAGATGGAATGAATCCCCAAAAAATCTTTTAAGTTCTTTGGCCATATGGCAGTATGGCTTTTGTCTTCTGATAGACTGTTGGAGGTTATTAACAAATTCTTTAGACAGCATTGTATTATTCATTACATCATTTCAAGATTTATTTTGAATCATAAGAAATTATTATTTCTGTAATAATAAATATATTGTAACGACACTAAAGCCGAAGATATTCGTAAGGTAACCAGAAGTACTGCTTTTAGCAAGTTAAAACTTGTTAAAAATGAACTGTTTTCTCTATTTATTACGCACTAATGCATTACAGCCTAGCTTTAAGGTGTAAATTATATTATAAAAAATAATAAAACTGAGTTTATATATTTTCAAATGTAATAAGTCTTGTTAAGAGTATCCTTATTAATGATTTCTGCAATAGTAACAAATTAAGTTACGTAGAAACCCTATTGACAGCGATTTCATTAAAGTTCAATGATAAAAAACTGGAATATTATTTAAAAAATCATTCAAATAGAAAGTGTAACTATAAAAAATCAAAGCATTTTCAAAATATTTTATTAATGACAACTGCAAGTAAAGAAAATCATTTCGCAGGTTTTGATTTATTTATTGTGGTTATAGAAGGATTTTCGAAAATCGGATAGTGTAACATTTCGATGTGGAAAGGACGATCCGAGCACCTCTTAATTATGGATGAATAAGTAAATCAACATCTACGTCGTTCTGTTTATAAATGAAGCGGCCGTTTGTTTTTCACGCGTAAATGATGTAAATGGACAAGTATGTGCACCCATAAAATAATAATTGTTTTGCCATATAAATTGTAAAATTGTAAATCACTTGCAAGGTGATTTATTTGATGAAGAATTTCTATTACGCCGCGCGTACACAAAAATATAGATGTTTAATTTGTCATAAATAAATTGAAAAAGGAAACATATTGAGAAGCGATTTATCTCGAGCGAAAAACCAACAATTCAACGCATTTTTTTTCTTTATTCGCGTCGTCGACTGCTTATCGGAAAATTCACTATTACAATAGCTTATACAACTTTATACATTTACACAACAGAAATGTTTCCAACGAATTTAAGGCACTCATTGTTGGCAGTGTGTTCTATGTTTGGTGGATTAGGATCAATGCTTGCGCCACAAATTCTATTACTCTCTAATATTGCTTTTTTTTCTTGCTTTTTTGCACCGAAATTCAATTGATCCCTCAGTGCATCAAACAGTCGGGCTGCAATTAATCGTCTCAATCCGACGTGTGCGATAGTATCTTATCATAAAAATCGTGAAATGCTATTGAAATTCGATAATTTGTTGATTAGAATCGTGCCTGGTAATCGACACACGAAATTACAATTTAATTACTTGTCTTGTTTATCGTTTAGCCACTAATTGCTATTGTTTAATGAAATTACTTTTAAGATGTGCAACAAATTGGTGTACCTAATTCTAGCTGGAAAGTAAAATGTTTCGTTGCTTACATCTTCTGATGAAATTGTCGCCAATTTTAAAACTGCACAAAAACAATTTTATTATTTATGGAATTCATTAGCTCAATTACATAAATATCGTGTTATTTCAATTTAATTTAATTAAAATTTTATACAACGATAATTTTTACGTATTTCATTTATTTGCTTTAATATTTATTGGTTGTATTTAATTTTTTGAAATTAATTAACAATGGAACTCTTGCGTATACAACATTTTGAGTATAACCTGTTTGACGGCAACAAATTTGGGTTGGTATACAAATATTGTTTGGTATACGACCAAAAAAACTTTGACGTATCTTAAAATTTTTGTATTTTTATTATCTTGGTGTTTTAATATAAATTTTATACAAAATTGCCTAGAAAATGCAAAAATTGACATCTTCCAGACTATATGTTTATTGTTTTGAAATAGATATAGTTAACTAAAAAGGCAATTGCTTTTATTTCACAATATTTTATTAAAACTTGATCGATTTCGACAGTTAGATCATCATTAGTAGAATGAAAAATGATTTTTAACTTACAACTACTTCAGATTCAAAATGAACTGTGCGTAATTTGTTAAAATATTTGTAAATTTGCTAACACCTGCCTTTTTACTACTACTGTATAAACAACGAACACGACTTATTACACAATAGATTACTATTGTTCAAGCATTTGGGGAAAATACAACCTGCCATAGTAAAATGTAACTTTTTTGTGACAATATTGTCTTAATTTTAGGTATATACCCCTCCTCCATATTTTTTATATTAATTTTAACTTTACGAAAGTAGCTTTGATTAAGAACCATTCTTTGAGAGTACTTTGGATAGCGTAATTCACTACCACTGCTCTTAAAACAGCAAATTACACCCTTATACAAATTGTTAGCGGATAGAAAACTAAATTAATATGATTTGCAACATTTATTACCAATAGAATATCAATTATTTAGCAAAAATGGCTTAGTATACGACAAATTTGATATACTTTCAAATATCTGAAGGTTCTATTCTTGTTGCATTAGTTTATACCGTATTCCAGGGCTAGTTTAACTAATTATTGTTCCAAAAAAAAAGAAAGTTGCATTATATGCGTGTGTTTTCGGCTGTATACGGTCATTTATGATTTGAACAATGCAAACTAAAACATCTGGTTGTAATATGTGTCACTTTTAAAATTTATAATTTTCTAAATATTTATGACTGGCTGAATGGATTTGGATAATCTTTTTTTAATATCTTTATGATATTAAATTTGCTACCGTATTGCGTCCAAATAAATACGGTATAGCGTTTATAGACAAAGAGTAAAGTTTTTTTACATGCTATATAAATATTTTGCAAGGAATTACTTGTTGTAATTTTTTTTTGCAATCGAAAATGTAGTACATATTTACATTCTTATCATTTTTAAAATTTATCAGTCTTTTAGAATTATCTTTGCATTAATTTTTTTTAACAAAATGAATGTTTGTTGATGTATTTTTTATATTTTAAGAATCTGTTGAAGGAAAATAAAATGTCTTGAATTTTCTAGAGAAGACTCGATAATATGCTATTTATGTCAATATATATATGTAATTAAGTTTATTTTTTGCACTAAGTTTTTAATAGGATGAGAGTGAGTGCATTCCCGCCATAGCAACATCGTAATCTTATTAGAGTTTACCCTCAACCACCACTTTTTATTAGATTCGAAGCACCCCCGAAATTTTGAGGTTAGTTTCATTCGGCGAGCAAATAAATTAATAAATACACAAATGTAATAGGTTACTTAAACAACAAAAAAACATATAAATACTCGGTTTATCAGTCTGTGATAAGTGAGCGCTGATAAATTGTTGAGAAAGGTAAATTTTTATTAGTAGTGGAAAAGCATTGATTCGTATCGCGTTCATACTTTATATTACATTTTATATAAATAAAACATGTAAATAAAAAGCAATTTAATAGACTGGGGAGCTATATTAAACAGCTGAATTAATTATAAAAGAGAGCATACATTAACATTCGTAATTAAAAGTTGTATTTTTTTTTCATTAAATGAAGTTATCAGGCAACCGAACATTCGTCGTATTAAAGTCAATGTTTGTGGTAACATAAAACTATTTATAAACTCCGCACACACAGAGAGATCACTCACCAAAGAGACATTCTCAGCTAAAATTTACATCATCGCATGTATGTTCGAAAACTAAACAAAACTAGACAGTGTTTTTCGGTCGTGTTTTTATCAATCGCTACGAACGTTTTATAATATAACACAATAGCGTCGCGTTTTTTTTCTGTATAAAATTTACATGTATTTATAAGTGTCGCTCGTTGTTACTTATTTCATTCGATGTGTTTGAGTTAGCACGTGTTAAGCATACATATACAATAGAACAAACATTTCATACGCGATCGGTGAAAAGTGCTGCCAGTTAATAATGGATATTGATTTAGACAAAGTTCTCTACGATCTCGGCGGTCTGGGCCGCTATCAAAGGAAGCGCTACATTTTATTGAGTCTCATCCTCGTCTTTGCAACGTTTCCAACGCTCAGCTATATATTTACCACGCACAATGTGGCCTACAGGTAAGTGTACGAGCTAATTTCGTTGCACGCCGTGCATTCACTCACTTTGCTAAGATGCTACATCGACGATTGCGAGGAGACGCCGCCGAAATACGCCGCCGCTTGGCTTCCAAACGCCGTGCCGTTCGTTGACGGCAAGCCGAAACAGTGTATGCGCTACCAAACGTTATCAAATCTAACAGGAAGTGCTTGTCGCAATGCCAGTAGCTTTGACCGAACGGAATTGGTGAGATGCTCGCATATCGTTTATAAGCGCGATGATGCGACGACGATCGTGAACGATGCAAGTCTGCACGACTTTGCCGGACGTCACAAAGCGATATTCATCATTTTTGTCTTTTTAGTTTAACATCATATGCGATGAGAACCTGTGGAAGCTGACGATCGTTGGTACGATCAATAATGTTGGATTTTTAGCCGGGCTGCCGATCGCCGGATTCATTTCGGATAGGTAAATTAAAAATTCAAGGATGTGTTTGAATTATCAATATGTTAATTGACAAGTTCAATAGAGTTGGGTCATGTTATTACATTGACATTGCAGATTTTTATCTATAGCAACTATAATTGTTTAAGATGCACTTGTTATAAATGAAAACAAGTTAATTATTTAGCTAGCCACAAGTCAAGTATTTTTTTTCTTGTTTTGAAATGCAGATATGGACGTAAAACGATGATGCTGTTGTCGATAGCAGCAAGCATAATATTCGGGCTGACAAAGTCGATAAGCACCTCGTATCTATTTTTTGTAATCGCCGAATTTTTCGATATGATGCTAGGCGCCGGCCTCTATACAGCCACCTACATTCTAGGTAATAGATCGCGATATAACGACGCATTTATGTATTAACGTATAAGATTGGAATTTGCAGGAATGGAACTGCTAATAGCTAAATATCGTGTATTGGGCAGTACGATAATGTCGTGTGCGTTCGCACTCGGCGAGGCCCTAATGGGATACGTTGCATGGCAGGCGTCGTCTTGGCGAATATTTTTACGCATTTTATACGCACCTGGTTTTCTATTACTGACTAGTTATTGGTTTGTAGATGAATCGGTCAGATGGATGGTATCGAACGATAAAGGGCAGGCAGCCAAAGTGATATTAAAAAAGATTGCTAATGAGAATCGTTCGAATTTAGATGAGGCGACAATCAAGCAGTTGAATATTGCGAACGTTGATAGTACGACTAATACACCAGTGCAAGTACAAGCGTCAGATACGTTTATCGACGTTTTTCAGTCGCCTGTATTATTTTTACGGTTGATAAATTGCTCGTTCGCTTGGATCTGCTGTACTTTTGTCTATTATGGCTTGACGATGCATTCGGTTGGAATATCTGGTAATATGTATATTAATTATATTGCAGTATCGTTGATTGAAATTCCAGCGTATGTTGCCGCAAATTTCGCTCTAAATCTGATCGGGAGAAAATGCTCACTCTCGTTTTCATTCTTGTTGAGTGGAAGTGCTTGTATTGCATTTATTTTCCTGCCGAAATGTAAGTTACAAGCATTTTTTACGTTTTAAATTCCTTGCCTAAAAAGCGCTCCATTTTTTTTGTTGCATAGATTGCCAGCTAATGCTATTCCTTTCGGGCAAGTTTTTTGTGACTATTGCATACACCACTATTTATCTATATACAACGGAAATGTTTCCAACGAGCTTAAGACATTCATTTATGTCAACTTGTTCAATGTTTGGAAGAATTGGTTCGATGATTGCACCGCAAATTCCAATACTTGTAATAAAATTAAATTCCAATTGATTGAATTCCAATGCGCATGTAATTTATACTAACAAATATCATTTTTTTAGGAACAAATATCCAAGTCACTTCCGATGGTGCTATTTGCTGGAATGGCTCTTACTTCTGGTGTTTTATCTTTACTATTTCCTGAAACTTTAAATGTAAAATTGCCAGATACGATTCAAGATGCTATACAGATCGGAACAACAAAAAATAATGAAGAGAACGAATCGAAATGGGCTTAAATTGTTCCAAACCGTACGCCGCCCTTTGCGCGACCTTCATACAAAACAATTTTACAAGAAAAATGCAATTTTCATCATCAGTATTTCGTAATACAACTGAAGCTACCACACGACAGATGGCTACGTTTGTTCCTTAACAATTTCGCATGCATTTATTGCATTTTTATGAAGATTCTCTTTGATATTATTATTGACATTTTTTTGAAACAAGCTATACATAATAATAATAATAATAATAATGATAATTTATGTAGAACGATTTTTAATTTCGTTTTTGTAATAAATATACATTGACTTTTTTATATAAAAAAAGTGTACCGCAAATTATTTAACAAATTTATTTTATTTGCAGTTTGGAGGAGGCTGCGTTGAGTGGGTTTATCATGCAACGTAATGATACTTAACTTCAAGTGTTAGATAGATTACAAGCTACTGGAAATTGGATTAATGATAAATCGATTTTTAAGGTAGGTTGGAAACTAGCGGACAGATAAAAAATATTAATCGATATATTGAACATTGTGCAAAAAAAGAGGCAATCCGATTTGGAATAATGCGCTTTTACTCTCTTAGTATTGGTATTTTCGTATTTAAACAATTCAATTTATTTACATTTGCGTAAATTTTTGCATGTGCCGGCATCTTTTTATACCCCCACATAAATAACATTTAATTAGCGATTTAGTTTTCTGATCTTGTTCAACATGTTTTCTTTCAATATTTAATCATTATTCACAAATACGTGCAGCATTCGCTCAAATAAATATTGATTTGAAAACGAGTTCATTTGTTAATAAAACAGGTTACAATGTTAGCTTATTTATACTATTCTAGAAAAACCTCTTTTGCAATTTACAAATTCAACTATCGCTTTTTTATTCACACATTTTGTTTAATTGATTGAATAAATATAAATAAATTTGGATTACACATTAGGATTCGGTTATATTGTAGCGCTATTTTTAAAATGCAGGAAGCGAGTTCTAGTCTTCGATAAATACCGTGTGTGCTTATTTACAATTTTGAAAGCACAATTATGGTCGAGCGCTGGATTAATCAAATATTTAGCGAAATTGAATGCATTAACATGAAACAATGAATGTAGTATTTTTTGCGCATTATCGATAAAACAATGATGTGCAGGTGCAATTTTTATTTAATTTCAATGTACAGCTTATAGCATCATAAAAATGTGAATGTTAAATATATGTAATATATAAACTAAAGTTTACATATTTATTATACTTATTTACATTGTTTTAAAAAATTATCACTTTCTGACTTGTTATATAACGTGTGACCGGACAAACATGAAAATGTTTACATATTTATTATTTTTTTACTTTAGTTATTGCATGGATGTCAAAGTAATTATTTAACAGATCAACAGAATTTGAATGATATTTATTATAAAAATTTCTTTAATACAGAGGTTTTAGGATTTAACTATTTATTCAAGAAATAAAACTAAATCTCTTACAATATAATGCTATTGTTTGAAATATTTTATTATATATTTGATTGTTCGAGTTTTATCTTCTATTTATTTAATGCACGTTTAAACTTTGTATAGAAATGCATAAAAATAACATTAAATCTCTAAATGTGGTGGTTATTAAATCAAAAAAGTGTTAAAAGAATTTGTTTTTATAACATTGTTTAGTTTGACATTAATTTGGAGGATTACAAAAAAACATATTTATCTAGAATGTTGATAAAAGCTTAATATTTTGTTTATGGAATATTAATGTGCATTACAACTTGTTTAATCTTCTGGAAAATTTAACACAAGAATTGTAAATTATTTGTTGTTTGAAAAATGTATATAAATATTTTATTTGTTTATTTTGATTTTCAATTGAAATTAAACAAAATAATTCAGTGATTTCTACTTGACATCATAAAATCGAAAATATGGGTTGTAACCCGCAAATGATTCCATTTATTAACATCAAATAATTCTGCTGTTAGCGTTTTTAGTTATTTATTGTATAGTAAAAATATACGAGTATATAGTTATGTTTTAACAAATCAATTCCATTTAGTAACTCAGTTAAATATTATAATGTTTAAAAATGGTTTAAATGTTAAAGATGTCATGCAAGAATGTAAAACTAACTTTGTTTTATGCTGCAAAAACCAAAAATTAAGTTGTGCTGTTAATTAATTTGAAATATTAAAGATTTAATGTATAACATATGTACAATGAACCATCTCCTTAGAGAATCGAGTTACAAAATTACATTAATTTTTTAAGTAATTATAATTTATTGTTATTTTAGTTAGTAGAGCATATTGTACGTACAATAAATGAAAATCTAGAGTTTAACATAAAGATAAATCATAAATTATTGATTCTACAATAATATAAATTGTGTCAATTACAATAAATACTACCATTGCTTTAAAAAGGTGTTAATTGTTTAAAATATTTTGTTTTAGTTTATCTCAAATTATAAATTCACAGTTAATTTTTGCAGAAGTTTAAAATAATTTAAATAAAATATAATTTTGCTTGTAGTTTGTTATTAAAAAATGTATGTAAATTTATATTTATTTTTATTAACATTTTAAATTTAAATTAACTAAAAACAAAAGTGATTTCTATTTTGTTGAAACTATGAATGTTAATAATTTTGAACCGAAATTTGTAATAATAGTATTATTTAATACTAAAAATATGTGGAATAAATGTTAAAGAAACCATTTATTCAACAAATACTACTACCTATGCTCTAACTAAACTAAGTGTCCGACTTTTGAAGCATATTATTAATGATTATCTCTGGCATTCTGGCATGAATTCACGAAAAATTGAAGTGCCAAACTTGTATAACAACCAGCAAATAAGAAATTTTGTAATTTTTATCCAAAACTTTGTACAATATTTTCACAATACAAAATGAAAGAGTAAGCATCAATATAATAATACACTTCGTTGTTTTGTAGATAATAGTTTATTAAACATATTGGATACTTATTTTGGAACATATAAACAGTCTGTTACAATGAGCGTGTTGCTGCCAAAAAATTGCTCGTTATAAGCGAGCGCTCTCCGTGTGTATGCGGTTTTTAATAATGAGTTATAAGAAAAA
>JARJDW010017833.1:0-17495 GCA_030264715.1 Adinopsis sp. GC000173 | reverse complement strand
CGCACCGAATGCAAACGATATACTAATAATAAACAATTAGAGTAATTGAAACAAGTACTACACAACAATAACAACAAACATAGAACACAAATCATTTTGTTTCTGTTCTAATTAGCCCTCGATGCAGCAATTAATTAATTAATTAATTAAATTACATAAATAGGAAAAAAAAATGGCATAGACAACAAAAAGATGATTTAGCACCCAATTAAATAACAAATTATTAATTTTACACTCTAAAAACGCAACATATATTATACAGACACTGTCTGTCGTTAAATAAAAAATCAAAAAAAAAAAAAACTTTCTCTCCCATCACCATCACCATCATCATCATCATCATCATCCGCCGAAAAGATTCAAAATGGATCATTTTTCATCATCGTCGAAACGAGACAATGATTTATTATTATTTAAAATCGATTATATTGTTTCGTAATTACTTTGTAATTTAAACAAAATTTGATTTTGATTGATTTTTTTGCTTCTTCGTCTCACACTCATTTTGCGCCACTTTCTAATTTGCCACATAGGCAACCACAATTACATTCTGGCGCGATTTTAACGTCCTCTAGCGCATATTAGCCGCAATCATTCGTGCGATATACGTCAAAGTTAGAAAACTAATCAATAATGCGTGTTTTAAAACGTTATCGCTGTTGCATCGCATTGTAAATAATGTGTAATAAGTAGTGCAAATATTGGATAATAATGAATAATGAGTCACTGCCACCAGCAACAAGAAGATGATGGTGCGAGGACGATGAGCAAGCAATGGAAAAGCAATCGAAAAAGTATCGCAGCCGCAAAATTCTCATCGCCTTCATATGCCTGGCCATCCTCTCCTTCTACCTCTCCTACACGTACAACACCTGCCTGATGGCTAGTCTAGCACGCATCCTACCGAAAGTGAGATGATGATTATTAGATAAATCAAAAAACACCAATATCGATACTCATTAACAAGCAACCACTCAACAAACCACTCTCATTTTCTATTTTATTTTTAGTGGAAGCAGCATCCATTAATCATCAACGAACAATACAATCTGCATTACACAACTTCCGTGCGCGTCGTACCATTGATTGATGGAAATCTCACCGATGCGTCGCCAAAGTATCGCTTTCTGCGCGAGGAGAGTCTGATGCCATCGCACCAGCTGCCCACCGCCTTGATCATCGGCGTCAAGAAGGGCGGCACACGTGCGCTGCTCGAGTTCATCCGCATCCATCCTGACGTACGCGCTGCTGGTAAATTATTACTATTACACATTCTATTCTATATAGATAAAAACATTCATTATGAAAATACAGGTAATGAAATCCATTTCTTCGACAAACATTACAATCTCGGCTTTGAATGGTATCGCCAGCATCTGCCCACATCGCTAAATGGACAAATTACAATCGAAAAGACGCCGTCGTATTTCATCACCAAGGAAGCGCCGCGACGCGTGCATTTAATGAATCCATCGACGAAATTGCTGTTAGTTGTAAGAGATCCAGTAACGCGTGCGATTAGCGACTATACGCAGGCGGTTAGTAAAAAGCCCGAAATGAAGAATTTTGAAAAGTTGGCGTTTGATTCGACGCGCAAACAAATCGATCTCAGTTGGGGCCCGATCAAGCTGGGCTTCTACGCCAAGTACCTCCTCAAATGGCTGAAATACTTTCCGCTTTCGCAGTTTCTCTTCATCAGCGGCGAGCGCTTGATCGTCGATCCGGCAATCGAACTGAAACGCGTCCAAGACTTTCTCGGACTGAAGCGCGTTGTCAACGAGAAGCATTTCTACTTCAACTCGACGAAAGGTTTTCCGTGTTTGATCAAGAGCGAATCGGCGCGTGGCAATCCGAAATGTTTGGGTAAGACCAAGGGACGCAATCATCCCAAGATTGAGGCGAGTGTGTTGCAAAAACTGCGTGATTTCTACCGGCCGTATAATGTGCGATTCTATCAGATGACGGGAATCAACTTCGGTTGGGGTTGAATAACACTTAACAATTTTTTTAATTCATTAAAAACACAAAAAACTAGACATGCAATAATAAATTCATTAAGCTTTAAATCACTGCCTCAAGCAAATTAGCTAAAATAAATCGATTTCAATAGAAGAAGAGAGTAAAAGAACAAATACAATAATAATAACAACAACCACCATATCAATTATCTAAAACGTGTAGCTGTACAGAAAAATGCGTCAATTTTTTATATAATATATAAATCGTACAAATTTGTAATAATAATGATATTGATAATAAAAGCTAATCAAACTATAATTATGCCTCTCAAACACCAATAATATTTTAACAACAACAACGTTTTAATCGCCTTATTAAGTAGTTTTCACATTTGAATTGTAAAATGCTTGTTAATAGCAGACAAAAATCGTGCCAAGCGGTTGAAATCAAACCTAACCCTTCGCATTTCTAGCATACTTTATTCGCACCATTAATTATCTGTTCGCTGCACTTCGAAAAATGCTCGGTTTCATTGTTCAACGCATATAAACTAATAAGTAAATTTACTTACTACTTATCACCTTCCAGCATCTTGTAGGAAAAGAAGTAAGGAGAGAGTATTATTAGCGGCCATTACGTCCATATAGAATCCCACGATTCTGCTTCATGTCCTCCCGTTTGTGATCTGACTCTGTGGATAGTCCAACATTCTGAAAGTTATAATAATTCCGAATTAATCAATCAATCTTACCCAGAATTCGTACTGAGTAATAAACATGTAGTTTTGTAATTAATAATGACAGATTAACTATTTCTACCATGACAACGCTACCAGAGACTACTCTGTGTGAGTGTATCGCTCTTAGACGAACACTTGATGCACAAAAATAGATAATATTAACGGACAGCTATACACAATGCTAATTCCTTCAATTTTTGTGTTTATTACATCAAATTTTCAAAGCTAAACGTATAACCAAATACCTACATGGTTCTTTCATTGATACAACTCCTTAAAACGCTCAACAAGACGCAACAGGTTGATGGGATATGTGGGATATGCAAACATAACCTGTAAACATGATATTGATATAAATAACTATAATCATTAAGAAGGAATCATATTTACGATTTCACTCAATGAACGACACATACATTTTAAGAAAATGAATATAGATTACATGCACTTTACATAAATTCAAACATTTCTTTCTTTCTTGATAAATCTTGAAATAAACGTCGTCAAAACAATTGGTTAGTTGCCGGTAAGAAAGAGTTCAACAATAGTTGAGCTACTCTCCGCTAGGCGCGTATATCACAAGTAGCCTATATAGTACATGCATAGAGTCCATAGAGTAGTGATATAACCTCGAAATACAACACATTTTCAGCCACAAAAATGTTTCGGTTAAATATAAAGAAATTAATACTAACAGACCTAAATCGGCAGGTAGTTCGATGTAATTGCAATGTACGAACGTTGCTGAAATGTAACACAAATCGTACGCAACATGTACGCCGATTGCACAACAAGCTCATTCCTACCGGAATTTTATACGATTTTAATGTATATAAGCATAAACATTTCAGTTTATTAAATGCAGTGATACGTGATTTTAATACAACAAGTAAACATTCAAGTGGTAATCTTACAGAATTGCAGAAAGATAGTGAAAATGATGATACGGGCAGCGATGCGCAATCAAAACGTTTCTCTAAGAAAGTGCTAAGCGAAATCTATGATGTGGTGAGGACTGAATTGAAAGATTCGTCGCTAAAACCATCTACATTCGCAACGATTAAGGGCAAGAAGACGGACAAGTACTGGGAGTGTGGCTATCACGTGAAATGGCCAGAGGATTGGAAATTCAGCGACACGGGACGCACCAAGAAGGATGCACTAGGGAAAGCGGCTGTAAAGCTACTGCAGCACCTCGCCGACAACAATCATATCAACAATGAGCTCAAACCGAATTTGTACAAGAAAAGCGAGACTATCAGTAAGCATAACGAACTCGCGCTGAGTGTGGAAACGACGGAATCGCTACAAAGCATCAATGAAATATATAAAACGGAATTCTTGCCGTACTTAATTGATAGTGGAATTGACACAAACAATAAAGGTGATGAGCTAGGTAAAGATATCGTGTTTGAAGCGCTTCCGGCGTTCAATCGAAATGCAATGCGAAGCACGGCCATCAATAGATATTTAGCCAACGAACCGGTGCAGCTACCTATATCACAATTCAAGTAAGTTCATTACTTTTCTACCTCTAAACAACGACAAAAATCACTTGAAAAGTTCCCAATCTTGCACATTTTCACTCCATTTTGTTTGTAGGGACGATATTATATCAGCTGTGAATAACCATCAAGTGACAATTATAAAAGGCGAACCTGGTTGTGGCAAATCGACGCGAATTCCCCAATACATCCTCGAAGCGTGGGCTTTGGATTCATCAGCCGGTGAGAACTGTCGCATTTTGGTGACGCAACCACGTCGCATCGCTGCCATCAGCTTGGCGGAACGCGTCGCAAACGAACGACAAGAAATGGTAACTAGATATAGTCATGCTTGAGGACAAAGAGGGCCTCCACAAAGGATATCTTTAACTGTTTTATGATTTTAGGTTGGCCCCACCGTTGGCTATCAAGTTCGTTTAAAATCGAACTTCAACCATCACACCGGACATATATTATATTGCACCACCGGTATCCTACTGCGAAAGATCCAATCCAATCCAGACTTGATCGATTGCACGCATATTATACTGGATGAGGCGCACGAACGCGATACGAACACCGATCTGTTGATGAATTTGATGCGCGATGTGCTTGTGAAGAATCCAAGATTGAAGGTGCTGGTAATGAGCGCCACGATCGATGCGGAAGCTTTTCAAAATTATTTCGATGATGCTGCGATTGTGCATATTCCTGGATTTACCTATCCCGTCAAGGATCACTACTTGGATAAGAAGATGGGTTTGGAGCGTACGATGAAGATGTGTCAGAGTGATAATGCGGCTGTTGTTCCTGAAGATGTAGCCAAGGTATTATATACAAAATGAAAATGTTGTTTCTATAGATTTTCACTCATTTTTTTAAGCAGTTTTATGCACATTCGACTTGAAAGAATACTCAATCTTATAATTTACGATGAAAACGCATTGAAAATTGATTGGAAATTAAAAAGAAATTGTGAAAGTCTGTCAAAAATTAACTTTTATAGAATTTCAGTAATTTTATTGCCAATTTCTTTGCTAAACGTCAAATTTTGAGGTTGAGTGGATTAATTAACTTACATTGTTTTTATTTGGTTAGATGATTATGAACATTCACAAAACGCGCGAGGAAGGGGCTATTTTATGCTTCCTACCCGGGTGGGATGACATTCTGAAAGTATCCCGATGTCTACCATATAGATCCCGAGACATGTCCATTCTCTACCTCCATTCACGCATCCAAGATGCGGATCAACATCGTATCTTCAGCAAACCACCGCCCGGTGTGCGTAAAATCATCCTAGCGACGAACATCGCCGAAACGTCGGTGACGATCGACGATGTGGTGTACGTAATCGATACGGGCATACAAAAGGACCAGCGCTTTGACGCCGATAAGGGTTTGGTGTGCATGGACAACCATTGGATATCGAAAGCGAGTGTGGCGCAGCGTAGAGGACGTGCCGGCCGCGTCCAACCCGGTGAGAGTTTTCATCTCTACCCGAAATCAAAGTACGATGAATTCGCTCCATTTTCAATGCCGGAAATTCTACGCTCGTCCCTTACAAAGATCGTACTCGATAGTAAAGTGTTTAGCGATAATATGCCGGCGCAACAATTTTTCAGCAAATTACTGTCACCGCCGGATACTTTTGCAATCCAGGCCGCTGTTAATGAACTCAAAGATCTGAAATTGTTAGATTCCCAAGAGAAATTAACACCATTGGGTAGGTGCTTGAGCGAGTTTCAGCTCGAGCCAAAATTGGCGAAGGCGATGGTGCATGCGGTGATATTCAAATGTGTGACGCCCATCGTTGATATCGCCACACTGTTCTCAGCCGAAACGGAGCTATTCATTAGCGGGATTCTAAGTCGCGACGAGATGAATCAAACGAAGAAGAAATTCGATCAAACCAGCGACCATTTGGCGATGATGCGCATCTTCGAGGACTGGCTCGCGTTTCACGAGGATGGCGATCCAATGGGCGAGCGGGACTTTTGCATAAGGCATAATTTGCTCGACTACAAGATGAGAACAATCAGACGTAAGAGAGTTTTCACTTATTTCTACATAAAATATGAATTCTCCCTTTTTTCACAAATTTTTCATATGATTTATTGCAGAATTGCGTGAAATTCATTTCGGCTATCTCGAAAAAGGCCTAAACAACGCAATGCAACTCTCCGACAATAATTCAGATGAAGATGAACTGGTGAAAGCCGTACTATTATCTGGAGTGGGATCTGTTTTGCAGCAACGCAATTTCGACATGGTGAAAGGACGTATAAAGAAAGCAAATGTTTTATTAACTAGGTAAACTGGATCTTAATAATATTATAAAATTGAAAATTTAAAACGTATATTCTAGGCATAATCATAAAGCAACCATCACGTCGGACAGCGTAAACTACAAGCGCGAAAAGTATCCGACCAATCTGATTATGTACATCAACGAGACGCGCTCGAATATTCGTCGCACCACCGTTGTGCGCGAAACGAGTTTAATTCCAGCGTTGACAGTATTATTATTTAAAAATGATAGAATATCAACTAAAGAGGATGTAAGTGTTTTAAGCGCAATTGATAGTTCGCAACAATATATTTATTTAAAACTAATTCAACTGCTTTTTAGGAGAATGGCAAAATACTGCTGAGTTTGGAAAACAGTCCACACATTAAGTTTACATGCAGTAAAGCCGACGCCGAATTAATTACGATGACAAAGCAAGTAATTGAAGGAATCGTCGACTACTACACGCACCAGCTGACGAACGGTGGTGATCCGGATCCGAAACTGGATGCGACATGGGATACGTTACTTAGTCAAATAGTTAGTGCACTGAAGAGTGCAGCATTGTGATAATATAGTCGATTTAAATTAATTAAAGAAAATGTTAGTTTTCAAAAAATTAGTCATCTACCTTATACACACTTAGTCAAATAGTGCACTAAAAAAAGTGCAGTAGCAGTAAATTAATAATTAAAAGAAGATGATAGTTTTAAAGTTAGTCGTGTATTTGTTAATGCTCGTAGGAAATTAGCGGTGGGCGGCAAATTCACGGCGCTTGAGACGTCGTGTAGGCGCCACCAATTGCAATTCCTTCTTATCGACGGACTCGTAGAGCAGGCTATTGTTGTCGCGACGCGTTCGTTTCAGCTGGCGTTCATTTAAGCCGCCCGAATGCATATGCCGTTCCAGACCGGCCGGCTAACATATAAATCAATTGATTACAGCATTGCTTTAAAAGTACATAGATGCGAAACGGCCGAATTTGAGATGTAGAGATTGCAACTAATGTCATTTACGAACCCATACGAAGGTTCCCACAACTTTTATCTTGTCGCACTAGCAGCAACCTTCTGCAAATTCCGATAAATTAAGTAAGGTTTGGTTTGACATAAAAGTATACGGGGCTTAAGACATCAGCGAGCCTACTTCGAATTAAAAAACTGTCATAATGTGACTAACCTAATACACTTTAGTGACATTGGTAAATGTCATTAATTGCGACCTCTACACATCTCATATCTTTGCAAATATGTTTGTTTTGCTTACGATGAGATTGGCGAGTGGCGCCAAATGGTTCGTCGGCGGTATATTCTCAAACGGCGGCCGCAAGATGCGATATCTGATGTTCAACACGAGATATTTTAAGAATTCGTTGCGGAGTTTCATCTGTGTGAGGGAGCGATTGCACGCCGAGAGCGTTTTCATCCACATGAGCGCCTTGTACCGATCTGTAAGGATGTTTAGAAGAATCGGTACACGCACAATATTTCATACAACAATATTTACCGCTTACATTTTCCAAATTTGAGAGCATCGATTTTGCCAAATATAGATTGTAATTGAAATCGTAATGAAGATTTTCTGCTAAATCCATTTTTTTACATGCAAGAATTTGATGTTAATGATGTAAATACCTGAATTGAATGATGAGAAATAATTTTGAAATGTCAATATGAGCGCCAACTCGATGAATTTTGATTATTGTTATTATTATTGATTAACAAAAAAATGTTACATATATTGAGTGTGGTGTTTACACGCTTTAACTAAATGAAGAGGAAAACAAACGAAAAACATTCTAGCATGCTGTGCCAGATGCCTTGCTGTACTGCTCGGCGACGTAGTTCCAATTCATCAATTCGAAAATAGCTTTAACGTAATCGGCGCGCACGTTTTTGTATTGCAGGTAGTAAGCGTGCTCCCAGACGTCAATGCCGAAAAGCGGTACCAAACCTTTGGTCGCCTCTAATGGATCTTGATTGGCGCACGTCGCAATCTCCAATCGCTTCAATTTCTTGTTGTAACCTAACCAGGCCCAGCCCGAACCTTGCACACCAACAGCAGCCGCCGCCAGTTCCTCCTTCATCTTTTCTACAGAGCAAAATTCGCGAGTGATCACACGACACATCATTTCGTTCGGCTGCGTGGCGCACGGCGATAAGCAGTTCCAGAATATTGAATGATTTAAATGTCCGCCTCCGTTAAAGCGTAGTGCACCTTGCACTGCAATCGCTGCCCTTTAATAATCAATCAATCAATTAATTCATCGCCTTGCTTTAATAATAATACTAACGTAATGTCGCATTTCTCCACAGCCGATCGCAATTTTTCCTCAGCTACATTTAGATTTGTAACGTATGCCTGATGATGCTTTTCGTGATGTAGCTGCATAATATCGCGACAGATGATCGGCTCCAACGCTTCATAGCCGTACGGCAATTCCGGCAATGTATGTTTTGCTCTGGCACTACAATTACAGCATAATGCAATTAATGTGTGTATATGTGATATGTATTGTGCATTTATAGCTACCTTAATTTAGTGGAAACCAAACGGCGTAGCGCGAACATTTTTCAGCGGTGATATTTTGGAATTGTATAATATTTTTTTACCAACTCAAAAAATTATTATCTATCATGGTAAAGTAGGAATCTGCAATTTTTAGTTCGTTGTATTAACGCCGCTACAGCAGCGCCATCATACGCCATATTTTTATAAATTAGCGTCCAGTATCTCGTGCTCGTGTCGGTGTCTTTTCTAAAACGTAAATATTGTTGATTGTGTGTGTGTAAACGAATTTCATTTGATTGTAGCATTGATCTAATCGATTCTATCATCGGCACCATGGGCGAGGATAATAAAGGTAAGCAGAGAAAACATGTGTGCAGAAAGATTGATGGCGGCGTGCTTTTCATTCAGTCATTTTTCTAGATGCAAATGATCGTTCGAGTGAACGTAGACGCCGGTCCAGATCGCGCGAACATCGCCGTAGATCACGCTCGCGCAGCAAAGAACGCAGAGATCGCCGTCGCAGCCGATCCGGGTAGATAAATACATATATTATTAAAACTACGCATTACGCGCTAACCACACGCACTATCAGTTCCAGACATAGATCGAGCCATTCGCGCCGCCGTAAGCCATCGCTGTATTGGGATGTACCACCGCCTGGTTTTGAACACATCACTCCGCTGCAATACAAAGCCATGCAGGCCGCCGGCCAAATTCCCGCGAATATCGTCGCCGATACGCCACAGGCTGCTGTTCCCGTCGTAGGTTCAACGATTACACGCCAGGCGCGTCGTCTCTACGTTGGAAACATCCCGTTCGGCGTCACCGAGGAGGAGATGATGGAGTTCTTCAACCAGCAGATGCATTTAAGTGGATTGGCGCAGGCGGCCGGCAATCCAGTGCTCGCCTGCCAGATCAACCTCGATAAAAATTTTGCCTTTTTGGAGTTTAGGTCGATAGACGAGACAACACAGGCGATGGCATTCGATGGAATCAATTTCAAAGGTAATTATTAATACATAACATTAAATTACATTGATTATAAAATAAACAAAAACATTATATTAAATTGCAGGTCAAAGTTTAAAAATACGACGACCGCATGATTATCAGCCGATGCCAGGTATGGCTGAGAGTGCAATTGCTGTACCTGCAGGTGTCATAAGTACTGTTGTACCAGACTCTCCTCATAAGATTTTTATAGGGGGGTTACCAAATTATTTAAACGAAGATCAGGTAACTATGCACCGACGCAATGATAACATTTTTAAGCTACACCTAATTATCAATATTATTATTACTACTTCCAATTCTCTCATATGTTCAAAATTATGTGTAGCTTAATATCCGAAATCGAATATCCTTTTTCTTAGCTTAGCAAAAAAAAGAAATGATTGGCTCAACAATTTATTAAAATAACCGTTTTTTATTTGTATATTTTTATAAACAAAAAAAAAGAATCAAATGGCAAAAGGCAGACAGTGCTTTTATTTAGGTACACATTTTTATTGCAGCTTTTTTTTACGTTTTAATCATCATGATTACAGGATTTGATATCAAAATTATTCATTATTTTTATGGCACCCGTTTTAAATTTATTACGAAACAGATAAACAAACACGTTCGGGGTTTTTACAGGTTTAATGGTTTTTTGAAAATCGGTTTTTCAGCTTAAATTTGTCAAATTAAAGAGCGTTTCCAGGTGAAAAAAGCAAAACAAACATATTTCAGTTTTTTCAGGTTATTTCTTTACAGATTTGTTTATTTTTTAGCGCACATTTTTCAGGTTTCATAATTAAAATAATAATAATAATAATAAAAAACAAAAGAGAATCTATTTTATTATATTTGAATAATAACTAGGTCTACATACACATTTCAGCACTCTTTCAGTTTCACGTTTTCTCTCTCTCAACCTGCGTTTTTTCAGCTCATTCCTTTTATTTTGCAGCATATTTTTACAGGCGCAAAGTCAAAATTTAATAAATAAATTTATTCATTTCATTCTGAGCTGGATGATAATCAATCGGCCGAATATATATAATATAAAATTTTGAATTGATCGTTGAACGAAACATACTCATATCTTTTGCTTGTTTGCCCTGTAGCTAGGGTTTGGGTCTCGTTCCCTTTAATGAGTCGATTCTGCCATTAAAATACTGATCACCTGTGGACGCAGGCAAGTTATTAAATTTCAGAAACAATGGAAACATTTAATGATTATGAAATATAATACGCGATTTTTTATTATTGCTCACAGAATTCAGCAACTACAGCAGAAATTAATGAGTCAAAATTTCAATTTTTCTCTCTTACTCTCTCTCTCTCTCTCATATTTTTTGTTTTTTATTTTTTTCGTTTTTTGTTTTTCTCAGACATTATTTTTTTGCCTAAATTAGTTTTTCTGATGAAAATCAAATATTTAATTTGTTTTGTTGTAATGATATTTGAGCTTTTGAATGCACACAATATATAATATATTAATATTTTGATTTGTTTGGATTCATTCACAAGTTCATTTGATTGTTGACACACTATTTTAGCTTTTTTATTCACGCATCATCAAAATTTAATTGATTTAATTTCGAAATTTAGGTTAAAGAATTGCTCATGTCTTTTGGACAATTAAGAGCGTTCAATTTGGTTAAGGATTCAGCTACCGGATTAAGCAAAGGGTATGCTTTTGCTGAATATATTGATATCTCAATGACTGATCAGGTAATACAATATAAAATAATAACATGAAAAAAGAACAATTTTAATTTACATTTTTGCATTTTTCTAGGCGATTGCAGGTTTGAATGGAATGCAGCTGGGTGATAAGAAGCTAATTGTGCAAAGGGCAAGCGTTGGTGCAAAGAATACAACAATAGTGCCAAGTGTTCAAATTCAGGTTCCTGGTTTAAGTCTTGTAGGTGCTTCGGGACCAGCCACCGAAGTTTTATGCCTACTGAATATGGTAATTCAATTATTTAATGATAACATTTCCAAATTCAATCTTCTTAATAAATTGTTTTGTTGTAGGTGACGCCGGACGAACTCAAAGATGAGGAGGAGTATGAAGACATATTAGAAGATATTAAAGAGGAATGTAATAAGTACGGTGTGGTGCGAAGTATAGAAATTCCGCGGCCGATCGACGGTGTTGAGGTGCCGGGTTGTGGAAAAGTAGGTTTTTTTCTTCACTATACTCTCAACTTTTAATAATCATCATTTTTCTTTCTCATTAAAGGTGTTTGTTGAGTTTAATTCAGTATTGGACTGTCAGAAAGCTCAACAAACGTTAACTGGAAGGAAATTTAGTAATAGAGTTGTGGTGACATCCTATTTCGATCCAGATAAGTATCATCGACGAGAATTTTAACTTTTTTTTTATAGATTTAATACGATTAGATTTAAACTTAAGCAATTCAATTGAATAATTATTCTTATTTGTGAATTTAAAGCGATGAAAAAAAAACTGATCATACAAACAAAAATTGATTAATTATAATACAATTAATTCATGATATTAAACTTTCTTTAATTGATGTCAAAACGATGATGCTTTTTGCATATATATATATAAAAAATATTTAAAAAAATACAACACTAGTTACAACTCCTCCACCTTATAAATTAAGATGACGTTATGATTATTTAAAAACTGGGAATTTTTATATACACTAGAGCCCTTGATGCTACTCGTCACCACGTTTTGACCGACTCACAACAGCTAGGTAACAAAACGCGCCGCACCGTGGTATCGGTTGGGCGGCCAAAAAGGCACCGCCGTCGGGAGACTGCTGGTAAATCATTGGTTTCTCATCGTGCACATTTCGATCCGTCCAGCTCGTTGCGTCCATACCCTCATTTATTGAACCTCCAGGCTTTTACATATTTATATATTACATGTTGTTTAATTTAAACATTATTGTAACAGCATTGCCAAAAAATCAGGAAAACTTACCAACAGATTTGCGAGTGAGGGTAATGGACCGACTGGCGGTTGATCAACGAATGGTGGCCGAAGTTCTCTGCTTTGTATGTTCAACACCAGATAATACATAAAGTCGTTTCGTAATTTCATCTCTTCGATCGATTTATTGCATGTCGACAATTTCTTCATCCATCTGTTTGCTTTGTTGCGATCTGAAAAAGAGCTGAATGTTTAATTGACGTTGTTTCGATCACATAAATGCAATCAATTCGCAATACCGCTTAAACTGTCTAAATTTATTAGTAGCGTCTTGGCCAGAAATAAATTATAATTGAAATCGTAATTAAGATTTTCGGCATCCATAGTGCACATGGAAATAGAAAACTTGAATTTTTATTTTTGTTGAGTGATAGGATAATCTTACAATAATGACATTTGTGATGTTATATTGTCATGTCAACGCTTACTACTTAATTAGTTTTATATTTAATAAAAGCCGCCCCATGTGTCAGAAGGCGCGCGAGCTCGAAACGGTGCTGACGACGACGGTTGCTGCGGTTGTTGTTGTTGTTGTTGTTGCGATTGTTGTTGCGCTTGTGGTTGCATAACCGTCGTCGTGTTGGCCGTTTCTAAGCGAACGCGATGTGACGAGAAACCGGCTCCCGGATCGTAGCCAGCGCCATCGTTCGATGCTCCGCATCCTCCGGAATAGTATTCAGGCGGTGTCTTCGGCGGCGAGTAGTGGAACGGTGATTGCGGACGGCTACTGGTGGCTGATGCGGGCGGCGTCTTGGGCGGTGAGTAGTGGAAGGGTGAGGGCGGTTTCGGTGTGCTGGTGTGTCGCGGTGGCGTCTTGAACATGGATTGATCGCGTCCCTTTTTGCTACCACCGGCACGCACAGCACGTCCTTTAATAGTTGTACGACTTTGCGACTGCTTCATGCGCATCGATACACGACTCGATTGACTCTTGACCGTCTTCTCGATCTGTTCCGCTTCTAGTTCAGCAGCGGCAATCGTTGCCCATTCGGTGCGTGAAGGACCTGGCGGTTTGATTTGCTGGTTTTCGGCCATATCTTTGGTTGATGATTTTTTGGCAGCAACCATTTTCTCTGTTTCCAATTCGGCGTCGACGATTGATTGTTCCAACGACGTGCTCAACTCTTCGAGGCGATCTTGTAGAACCACTTGCGTTTCAACAAGCAAACCACGTTCGGTTTCGGCGCGCTTTTCACGCTCAGCCACCGCCAAGATCTCTTGTCGCTGTTGCTTCTTCAGGTGGTGCAGACGATCCTGCAATCGCATATTCTCCTGCTTCAATCGTTCACCTTCCGATTTCAGCCACTGATAGCGATGATATGCTTCTTGCCGTAAAATCGCTTGCATCTCCTCGTCCTGACTGTCCATTATCGGTGCCAATGGAAACTTCTCCGCTAAATAACTCTCGCACAGGTAAAACTTTTCGAAATCAAAGTCGGGAATCAATTGGAATACTTGATTCATATTCCGACGCATTTTATCGTTGTAGATTTGTTGCCTCTCTTGGTTGCTTTCAGTTAGTTGTATGTGTTCGTTCGTTAACACATCGCTTACATCTTGTGTCATTGTTTCGTAAATTTTGCGCGCTGCTGTACGAAAGGTGGATAGTTCTTCCGCTAAGTTAAGTCGTATTAATTCACCTAAAATGATATTTATGTTAATAAAATGATATTATTGGAGGGTGGGATGGGATAAACCGTTATCGCCTGTTGACGGTGCAATTAATCCCACAAACTCCTGCACGGTAATGTGGCGTCCTCGTAGTTCTTTGATAATTTCTTTCATTTTTGGTATATCCTCCCCAACTGGTTTGTTGCGTCTTATCATCTTTTTTTTCATTTTTTCCAGTTCGGTGAATTCTAATCATAATAATTGATTAAGTAATGAATGAATGTAATTGATGATGAACTATTTACCTGAAGTTTTCTTTTTTGGCAGAGGAACGCTGAATGCAGGCAGGGTGAATGTGGCCTCATCATGTAAGGGTTTATCCGGCTTGCATGGCATCTTCTTGACGGCGCCCGTCCCAGCTAAACTTGTTTTGCTACTGAAACCGCGACTTCCTATTCTAGTGGAGGTGCTGCTGGGGCCACCACGTGGCTTAGGCGCCTTCATCATTTTGTTAAAATTTTAATTTCACTTTTAAATCATCATGAGTAACGTAAATTTTCGTTTTTTTATCAAAATGTCATTGGAACGGAACGACATGTACCTACTCGGATCTTAATTAACTAACAACAATAACAACCACCTAGTATTTATTGAAAAGTTGCGTTTATTTTATTATTGCATGTGTACAATTAACATTTTCTTAAAAAAATTTTGCTCTAATCACAATGTGTTCATTTTGACGATCTATCGACGCGTGGCCTGATGATACATCGATGCATTAACAAACAGCAACAACATGCCATTAATGCACAAGTAACCACACTTGTATAGATAATCACCATTATTATTTAATTCATTTCTTTGCACCTTTTCCAATTGTTGCGTGTATATATATTCTAGTTCACCAACGTGATGACATCATGGCTGATCGCAAAAATTCAATGACAATTTTATTCACACGCTGCTTGATTAATAAATCATTTCAAAATTTGAATATCGTTGCAGCAGCGACACTAGCGGTAATTTAGTTGAACTTTGTAGTTCAGCTACTCGACACCCATACATAATGAGTGTGAGTTAGGCAACTTTCTTTACACACCTTACCGCGAAATTTAAATTTAAAAATTTGAATGGTCGTAATGATGAGCATGAGCGGCTTGTTTATTAGATCTTTATAGTGAATGTAAACAGATATTAAATTACATTACATACAAGAAGTTATTTACATTAGTAGATAATACAATAAAAATATAGTATTTTACAATGCTTCTAGCATTAAATATATGTATATATTAATACTGGTTATAAAAAATACGACGTAGACACTTGTTGATTACTTAACCCTAATATCACAATATGATGTAAATGAAATATTACTATACTATTATAATTTAATTGTTTATTTCCTAGTTGTAGTAGATAGCTGGCTAGACTTTTGTGACAGGCACATTGCGCAGTCCTTTGTGTGAGAATGAAGGCCTCAGCAGTTTGTTCCAACTGCGAAACGTCTTATACGAAAACACCCAAAACGATGAAAATATAACACTGATAAACTTCATTGCAATCTTTAACATTTCGATCTCCAACGAATCGAATAAATTACATACTAAACTAATAAACAAAGGCACTGAAATACCCAAACTAATAATGCCTAGCCTATAAATAAGTCGATCGAGTTTGAATGGTGATCGACCGGCGTACACCAACGCTTCGCGCACATCCTTCAACGCCAGCGATGTGAAAATCGCCAAAACAATTCCAAAAACTACAATTAGTATTTGCGACGCAATCAGTACGTAGCTGAACGCTTCACCGAAGCCGGAAAACTTGTTCAGTCGCAAACTGTTCGACACCAACACGTAGACCAGCGGTACAGCGGACAAACTCCAAATGATCGAATGCAGGCGCGCGGCTATTTTTTCAATCGCCTCCGTCGACCATTCCTTCGCCGCACTCAAATACCATACATAGCTGAACGTGCACCACCATAGCGCAAAGGCAAACTCGCAGAATGTTGATAGGAGGGCGAAAACGATGCACGGCCATGTCTCCAACGGCTTAACATTATCTGAAGAGAAAAATGATGTTAATTAATCAATCAGAAATTGATGTACTGTATTAAAAATTAGTAGTTTCTCAAATTTTGCAATTGGATTAGAGAAAGAACAACTGATTTACACTATTTTATAGCAAGAAAGTGATTTTTTAGATCATTTCCAGTTGTATTTCAGATTTGATGTCTTCTGAAAGTCTTATATAACTCATCTCGAATAGATTTGCCAAAAGATTCTTAAACATTCATTTTTTTCCATAAAAATATTTAAGAATTCTTATCAATATCGTTCGAAAATGCAGTATTTATTCAAAAAATGTTCCAATTTTTATTCCCAAAATCAAATTTGTATACGAACCTTTATAAATAACTGTACCGAGCATCCATTGGAGGAAATACAGCAAACTGGCAATGAATCCGCAGGAGGTGAGACATAAAATCGGCCGCGCCGGCCATCGAAACCGTTTCGGCTGTATCATAAACGTCAACAATGTGAATAGTACGATGATCAGGGATAGTATCGACCATATTGCAATCCAGACCTACATAATACAGGCAATAAAGTGTTATTATTATGCAATTTCAATATATGTAACACAACATACCTGCACAATAATTGCATCCTCATCTTCTTCGTATTGCAGAAACTCATCGTCGGTGGTGGTGCTTGTTGATGGCGGCTGTTCCGCAATGCGCACACACCGATTGCTATTCGTTAAAATTGAACCGTGCGGACATTTATTGTTACGCATCGCACCATTATTATTATTGCTATGCAGCAGCTTCATGTTGTATGCGCCGGTGCTTTTCATTTCGGAGACTAGGCCCAAGTTCAGGTCCTCCTCATCGGGCGGCTTTTGCATGCACAAATCGGTCGGCTCCGGAAATCT
>JARJDW010017830.1:0-20864 GCA_030264715.1 Adinopsis sp. GC000173 | reverse complement strand
TAACGAATCGCCAACTAGACGCGCGCACTTGAGCACGAAAAAATATGCTAATAGCTGTGTTGTAATAGCACCGGCAACAGCAAACAGTCGCTGCTTCTACTGCAGTGGCAGTGCCAGTATAGCAGTATACGGCTCTATAATAGTAGCCGTAGCGGCAACGGCAACAACAACAGCAACAGCAACAGCAACAGCAGCAGGTGATCGTTGCAAAACATTTTACGCGCTTCTTTTAATTAAAAAATAAAAACAACTCCCATCAACGACTCTTAATAACTCAATCTTGCTTCCATCCTCCAGCCAAGCCATCCAATGAATCAACCCCTTCTCTTTAAATACATTTAAATTGAAACATCAAACGTTAAAAATTTGAAATTGCCCTTTTATAAATCCTTCATCTTGCCTCCGCGTGTATATATACACTCGTAGGCATTAATTATTCTAAGCGCTTACAACTCATTTATTTTCACAATATACGCATTTTCGCGCAAGCGGAGAGAAAAGAAAAAATATTAATTCAGAATAAACATTCACGCACCGAAATTGAACACACACCACCCTCATAACAAACATTCACCCACACACATATTTGCTCCTATAACAGAAAACTCAAAAGCCATTGTGTTACCGAGCAACTGTTCCCATGTTCAACAATGCAATGGCACTACAGCATTGCGCGCCGAGATTCTTTTGTGCTTTGGCAACAAGTATGAACATAAATTGATGTTTGCATTTCGAAAGGGGTTAAATGCGGAAATATGTAAACAGGTTTACGCGTCCAAATCCATATTTGGTGAGCGCACACCACCACCAGCAACATCGGGAGATAGTAGCAATGCGATAAGCGAGCAGGCAGTCGGGCAGGCAGGCAGACAGGCAATACTACGTATACTACCACTCTCTCTCTATGGTTGTATGTGTGTGTGTGTGTTGATTTAAGATATCGCTTTTGGTAAATGTCATGTTGTTATTGTATAATGCTATAAATTATTTGCTTACGATTGGATTCGCATATAATGGAATTGTGCCCACACACAACTTCATTCACATTTATCATTATTCTATTTTGCAAATGCATTCAAACATCAAATATGTCATATTACAAAACGCAATTACACATTTACGCGCAAAGATTTTTATATAAATAAATAAACAAATTTTTAATAGCTTTTTGATAGATTTTTATTAAATTCGCTCTCTGATCAATCAAATTTTATTACTTTTTTTTTCATAAATTTTATTAACATGTATAATTCATAACATTTTTGCGATGGCGTATGCGCCGGTCGTCGCAATCAATTATCGTGCATTGCACAGCAGCGCAAAACTTAAACATTAAAATTTGATTATGAAGTTGAAAGCTCGACGAAACACATAAAAGCATTATCGTAAAAATTAAATAATTACAGAAATGTAAACAAGCAACTAATTGTGAGTATGTGTGTGTGTATGTCTGGCTTTTTTTTTAATATTATTTGTAGCAGCAGCAGCAACAACAACAACAAAAATTAATACGTGCTTCCATATTCATAATTAATAGCGAACAAAAACATTTCTGACATATGCAGCAAACTAATATAAAATATTTGCTGAATAACTTTTTGCATATTTTGCAACGCAACGTCATAACACAAACATTAATTTTCAGTCATTAACAAGTTAAATATAAGTTTCTACTTGAGAATTTAATGAAAATCTTTCGGCCTTCATTATACATGTATGTACGCTGTTACTACAAAACAAACAATATCGACTTTTCTTTTTGACAAATGTTGACCTACACCAAAAATATTCATTCGGGGAAAAAACTATAGCACAATAATACCTCGTATAATACGGTTCCACTAAAATGCGATACGGGGTATATAACATATGCAAAAACCGATAATTGCTTCCACCAAAAAAATATAAGTAGCTATTGAGATAGGAATATATTATACTTTTTAATATATAATTTAAAAACAAGATAAAATTGGAATTCATTTCTTTTTCTAAAAACTTTATTAAACGATGTTTGTACATAACCACGAAATGATTTTTTTATTTAGTTTTCATTTTAGGACACTTGCATAGATTTTATAAGATTGGTAAAACGTAATTACATGTAATTTTTAATTGTGCATAAATTGGATTTATCAAATAATTATTATTTAATAGAAACTTTTTATTTTGTGATTTTTCACTTTTTATTTTAAGACTCCGCAACATGTTTCGACTGTCTGTCATTATCAAGCTCAGTATACAGAATGTTCATATTCTATTACATAAATGGGCGGATTACGGATTTTTACATGTTTAACGTAAAATTTTTTTACAACTATTTATTATACAAATGTGATAATACGAGTATATTGATCAAAACTTGAATTGCAAGTGCAGCCATCTATTTTATTTTTATATGTTTGAACAAATTTGACTGAGTTAAAAAACGTATACTATAGCGGTTCGGTACTATAAATGGTATTATTGTATTAGAATCGATATACTGATTGTTTTTAATGCATACTTTTGTGTTCTGTCGAATTCTATCTCTGGATAATTTCGTAAATGAGTACTTTCCGGATGGGAGACGTGTGGAGCAGCGAAATATGAGGGTGTCGAAAGCGTTATTATTGATAAAACGAAGTTTGTTGTTGAAGAAAGTTAAACAAGTGTTGAAAGAAGAAGGCTTTTGGCGTTCTTACATTCTCCACTTTTCTCTTGTTCATTGCCTCCTCCCGTTTATTAAGTGCTTATCCCAATAAACTGTCATCTCCCACGAGGCGAAATCTCTCACGTTGACTGAGACCCTGTAATTTACTCTCTTTCCCAAGCCGACAATGTAAATTCAAGCAAGACGTGACGCAAATTCGGAATGCAACTACCGCATCAGACACATACACATACACACACACACATTTTTTCTCTCCATTCCGCCGAGCGATGAACGAAATGAAAATGTTTGAGCGGCAGCATCCTTCGAGACAACGGACGGACAATTCGCCATAATTCAATCAAAACAGATGACCATAAAAGAAATGAGAACAGAAAAGCGCGGGAGATAAAATCATATAGAAAAGTATCAGATCCGGCGCGCGCGTTTTTATTACATGAAAGTAGTGTCTGTGTAATATGAACCGGACATGGGCGCCATCATTGGCTGTTCCGGAAGTAGACGGCATTTCCGTAAGACTTCTGCGGTGTCTGTTTTTATCGTTCGCGTTCAGCAAATCAAGATGAATGTTTCGTTTTTACTTTTTTTTAACATTCAACTTGTTTGGTTTGTTTTCTTATTTCGCTCATTTATTGTCTTGCACATGAAATAAATCAACAGAGTATTAACCAGAAATGACAGTACATGAAATATTTTACATTTTTTTTCTGTTTGGCTTTTTGTTTGTTCGTTCGTATGTGTGTGGATCTTGGATTCAAACAAACAACACAACGATGTATAGACTCAAAATTAATCAACATTATCAAAGATTTTTCCTCTTGCCTTTTTTGTGTTATTGTTGTTGTTGTTATTGTGCGGGACGACTTAGACAAATGTGTCAATCTTTATTTACGCGTGAGCAAGGTGTTGGTTGGCAATGAGCGCAAAAAAAACTTGCATTATTGATTATTATTTTTATTTACGTGGGGATTAGATTTCTATGTTGTCTACGTCCTTGTAATAACTTGCTAGACGTTTCGATTGATAAAACATTAAAACATTTTTCGAAATATAAAGTCATGGCAATTTCGTAATTAACAGCACTCGCAATATCAAAAAGTTTGATTGAACGTTTCATATTCGAATTGATTAAATCTTATCTCTCTGGCAATTTATGACATTTTAAAATTGGTTTAATTTTTTTGCTGCTGCGTTGCAAAGAAAATATGGTTGGCGGATGAGGTTGGTGGGAAGGGGTTGTATTTTGACAATTCTATTTGTTGCGAAAAATGCGTAACAATTCGCGTAACACTTTTTTGTACAACTAACGAAACATGACGAACGGGAATGAAAGCGCAAATATTTAAAGAAAGACGAATAAGCGCGCACGGCGGCGCACACGTTGTATGATTTTTTCCTCACACACACATGCACACACACACACACAACACAATAAGCGCCTTCTTATTTGCGTTTTTATTCACCTACATCTCGTTACGATATATACATGCACAAGCTCGCACATAAATTCGTATTGAAACATCCGATTTAGTAAAAGTGAATAGTATGGGACTTAAAATCGAGGATGTTTTCCTATTCACGTGAAAACGTTTTTAAAGTGGATCAATAAATTATACATTTATACCAGAAAAACGATTCTATTATATATGTTTAAATAGAATTTTATTTATTGCAATTTTTATTCCACCGTATATACATATACACATACATACACGGTTGGTATATAACGTGTATGTATTGAGGAATAAAAATTCAAGTGGAAATTTTTATGTAGGTTAACATTAATTTCATAATTCAAACATTGAAACGTATGATGGCTGTCGACGTCGACTTACTTGTACCATAATACAAAATAAACAAATTTGACGGCGGAAAATCGTTGATTTTATTATAATATGTTATTCCATGCATAAGTTTGTAATTCTTTCTAAATAAGCTGCATGAATATGTGTAGATGTACGAAATGATTTTTTTCATTTTGTGTTCATTTTAGGACAATTTTTAATTACGTACAGGTACAGATAAATTGGATTTATCAAATATTTATTATTTGATTGTCATGGAGTAATTATTGCGGATTACGCGTTTTTACAAATTTAATATAATTTTTTCACAGCATAAACTCCACTACAATTTGATATGCAATTATTTATTAGCGAAATGTGCATATGTTTGGCCAAATTTGACCGACTTAAAAAAACCATACTATAGGTTAACATTAATTTCATAATTCAAACATTGAAACGTATATGATGACTGTCGTCTTCGACTTAGTTGTACCATGATACAAAATAAACAAATTCGACGGCAGAAAACCGTTGATTTTATTATAGTATGTTATTCCATGCATAAGTTTGTAATTCTTTCTAAATATACTACATGAAAATGTGTAGATGTACGAAATGATTTTTTCGTTTTGTGTTCATTTTAGGACAATTTTTAATTACGTATAGGTACAGATAAATTGGATTTATCAAATATTTATTATTTGGTTGTCATGGAATAATTATTGCGGATTACGCGTTTTTACAAGTTTAATATAAATTTTTTTTACAACATAAACCTCACTACAATTTAATATGTAATTATTTATTAGCGAAATGTGCATATGTTTGGCCAAATTTGACCGACTTAAAAAAAACCATACTATAGGTTAACATTAATTTCATAATTCAAACATTGAAACGTATGATAGCTGTCGACGTAGACTTAGTTGTACCATAATACAAAATAAACAAATTCGACGGCGGAAAATCGTTGATTTTATTATAGTATGTTATTCCATGCATAAGTTTGTAATTCTTTCTAAATAAGCTGCATGAATGTGTGTATATGTACTTTGCATTAGACATTCAATTATTCTATACAAATATACTATATGCATTGAAAAAGCTGAAATTGCATGTAATTTTATTTATAAATATACTCTATGCCAGTGCTCGTTTTTAATCGCAAAATAAAATTTACTGTATAATAAGTATTGCGTGTGTGCTGGCATTAATCAAGACGATATCTACGATGGCGGTTGTGTTTCCTGGTCACCATTAATCAGGCCCTCTGATGCGCTCTAATAATAATAACGTTAACATTTCAATGAAAATTATATAATGGTTGTTTTAGCGAAAAATCCCCATCACCACCCCTTGCTGCACCCCGCGCCGCCCGCCATTACCCACCAAGCGCCTTCCTTCATCATTTCGAACAATTTTTCATTTGTTTGTTGTTTTGTACCGTGGTACAAGTTGGAAGTTTGCATATCCGGCACGCGTTAACTTATGAGAATACGATGCATACGGCGATAAAAGCGATAAAGTATGTGCTTGGTGTGGTGGCGGTTGGGAAAACTTTCAATTGCCATTTATGTCGACGTTAATAAAATCTGCACATACTGTTGAAATCTAACGACGAAATCTTTCGCAAACTTAAATTATTACTTAATTTTATTATATTTCTTACCTCGTTTTAATCAAGCTATCAACATAATAATTAAATACTTGACGTTGCAAAAACTTTCGAGAAACAAGTTAATTAATTTATGAGAAACTTCCTTATTTTTATTTTTTATTTTGTTTTTTTTTTCCGTTAGGTTTTGTTTTGATTTCATCACACAATACTAATTTTAGCTTAATATCAAACGTTCATGCAAAATATAAATGTAATAGGTTGTCGACATTTGAAACATTTAAATTGATTACTAGTTTTTTAAAAGGTAAATATTATATTAAATTGTATTTTAACAAATTTTTATCAGATGCTAATAAATATTGAAAATATCTATATTTAACATTCAATTATGATTAAGCGCAGCAATGTTGGCTGAACACGCAAAATTAATCTCAACTTTAAATCCAATGTATAGCAAAATAGTGACTTTTAGTTTTTGATATTACCATATACTACTTTTCATTCAATAACCACCACGTTAGATTATACAGGATGTCCCAAAACAAGGTGGACAAACCATAAAATATGTAGAAGATACCAATAAGAATAAAAAATGTCTGCAACTACATAAAGTACAAGGACGTCACCTTTTATTAAATCTTTTTTTTACTTGAATCCATAATCAGAATAATATTCTTCTTCTTGTCAATAATTCCATATGAGGCAATTAATTTATTTTCATTATTGATTTACAAGTGACGACGACAGCAACAGATAATTTTATAAATTTTCTCATAAATTATCAGCTAAACATTTTACAGAATACGACATACAAGTGCCCTAATATTCCCTATATTCCTATAAATGCTAGAAATCTATTAATAAATCTTCTTGGAAATGCTAGTTCATTTATAGGCAGCTTAATTCAAGTCAAGTCTAAGTCAAGTTAAAAAAAAAGTTTCTCAGTTATTTCACACTACATTATTTTAAATACATAACTTTATAGGTTATTTTATAAATTCGCAGTTAAACATTTTTTGGAATACGACATACAAATTTGCTAATATTCCCTAGTCCTTCAATAAACAGCTTAATTTTTTAATTCTTACTAATTCGCGGATCAGAACTTACTATCATTCAATCTTACTCATTTTTAATTTTATGAACTAAGACAAATTTAATGTCGAATAAAAACGATCCATTTCACCTTTTTGGTATCACCAATTCTTGCAGCGTTTTGTGCTAAAATCACTAAATAGCGTTCCTCTTGTCAATAGTTACTTATCTTCCAATTAATATATTCGAATTATTGAGTTAGCAAGTGACGACGACAGCAACACACAACTTTATAAATTGTTTCATAAATTTGCAGTTAAACATTTTACAGTGTCCTAATAACCCCAATATTCCTATAAATGCTAGAAGACTATTAATAAATCTTCTTGGAAATGCTAGTCCTTCTATAAACAGGTTAATTCTCTTAATTTTTTAATTATTACTAGCTTGTGAATTAGCACTTACTATCATTTAATGGTAAGGATTTTCCATTTTCGTATGCAAGACAAATTTAATGTCAAATAAAAACTATCCATTTCACCTTGTTGGTATCAAGCCTATGACTAATTATTGAAGCATTTTGTGCTATAATCACTAAGCAACGTTTAATAAACTTTAATGCATTATGATTGTCTACTTTATCCTGAGACACCCTGTATACGAGTTTTTTTTCTTGTAATAACTCATTTATAAAGTGAGTGCGTTTTTTAATAAAATTAAAACCAGCTGGATGATATAGATTTTGCATGTTACGATTTTTATATATATATACATTTTTAGAGAATGTAATTAAATCTAAAAGCATTTCTTTTTACGAGTCTATTTTTTCCACTCTACGCAAGGAAGATTTATTTTTTATAAGGATAATGGTATGCAGATAGTACGACGACAGAGTCCATTTAAAATAAATGATAATTTCATGGTAGTGGTTGCCAATGTGCAGGTGAATTTTAATTTGTGCTAGCTGCGGGACCTTGCCGACGACCGTCTTTAAATCATCAAAAACGCTGAGCTGGTGCAGCGGCCGGATCCCACCATCCGGATTAACATCACAGGAAAGGATATATATGGGGATAATTCTACTTTAAAAAGAAGATAAATGTAACGTTTTATCTTCGGAAATTTATGTGGAAGCGCGGCATAATTGTGATCTGTTTATACGCTCCGGTGACGCCGCGCGACGTCGTCATCTCAAGTCCCCTTCATTCTCTGCCGCCCCATATTTCACTAATTTCACGGCAATATTAGCCCAAAAAAACTTTGTTTTTGCAATTTTTCCCTCTCTCCATCTCCTCCATCTTATTATTATGATTATTATTACTCAGTCACTCCCTGCTCATACATATCATATTAGGGATTTAAATGAACATCACGTTAGTGTACGCTTTTCCTCCCCTTCCTCCTCCTCCTCCTCCTTCTCCTCATACACTTTATACACAAGAAGTTGGTGCAGCGAAAATTTTCCCGCGGCGATAATACTCTTGTTGTAAGCCCTTCTTTTGAAATACACTTTTTCCTTTTACTTTCCCTAAGGACGTTATGCCTGCCCGCACACATTCTTCTTTTGTTCCTGCTGCGGGTTTCACCTCGTCTTCCTCGCTAATGATGCTGCTTTCCCAATAAAACAACACTTTAAAACTTCCATTTCTTTATATATACCATTTCATCATAATCATTCTTGGAATTACACATACACGCTCTCTCGCATATAAAACACAACACATGTGTTTGTGTTGTGTTTCTAACGCATTCTCATTATGTGATGCCACATGTGCAACAATATAACAATATTTGCCATTTTATATCGTTGGCATGTTATATAGGATTCTCCAGAAAGTACTTGACGATTTTTAAGGAAAATTAAAACGCTAAATTTATATACATTTAATTAATTAAGTAACGTCGTTTTATTTTTGACAACTTTTGACCAAATTTACATTCTTCCAGAAATGATCGGATATTTCGCAAAATTGCTATTTTATTATACAAGATTTCAGGCTCTTATGACTTCAACAGTTTTTTAATTGTCTAAACTAGGTTAAAGGCCAATGTGGCGATAATTAAAGAATTCAACCCCAGTGAGGTAGGATATAGTATATACCAACTTAAGTACAACAATTTTTGCCGATTAATCAAAATCATGATTGAAACTACGCTTAATTATCTTACATTTATAAAAAAACATTGTAACACAATGAAGAACCTCATAATTTTAAAGTTTTTTTCTAAAATGTACGTTGAATGGTCATCTACAATAACATGATCAATAACCTGATACAATACATAGCTTGTAGATATCTATTAATTCACAGAAAATGCGCCGCACCTATAATTTTTAATTAATTAAGTAGCTTCGTTTTATTTTTGACTACTTTTGACCATTTTTTAAGCAATTTATAATTTCAATGCTTCAAGCGATTATCAGATTTTACGCAAAGTTGCTATTTTACATCATGACATGATTCCAAGTTTCTAAAACTATTTTTTAATTACATAAAAGAAGTATAAGTCAGATGGTGCGATGATTAGACAATACAACTAGTGAGATAGCACATACCAACTAAAGTGCAACAGTTTTTGCCGACTAATGATGTCATGTGTGAAACTACACTTCATTATCTTACATGTAAGATATTGTAACACAACGAAGAATCGCACAATTTTAAAGTTTATTTTTCTGAAATGTACGTTGAATGGTCATTTACACTAACGTAATTACGTGCAACACTTTACGGATCAATTTAAAATTTTCATTTTTCCAGAAATAATTAGATTTTTCCAAATGTTGCTATTTTGCCCTGTGACATGATTCCAAGTTTTTGCGACTTGAACTGTTTTTCAATTAACTAAAAAAGGTAAAAGTCTGATAGTGCGATGATTAGAGAATATGGCTAGTGAGGTAGCACATATTAACTAAAGTACAACAATTTTCGCCGACTATAATCAATCATGTGTAAAACTAAACTTCATTATCTTACATTTATAAAATATTGTAATTTATTGAAGAATTGCACAATTTTAAAGTTATTTTATTTTCTAAAATGTACGTTGAATGGTCATTTACAATAACGATCACATGCAAACATTACTTCAATAAAATTGACAAATACTTTATGGACAAATCTATTAATTCACAGAAAATGCTCCACATACCTATATAATCTAATTTTATTTGCGCCCGCTTGAGCGGCTCTTGATGTTGAAAGCTTAAGAAATAAATATATATGGTAGAAAATACAACACATTTAAGAAGTTGTATTAAGATTTATATCTATGTTGAAATCACTGGGGACATATTATTGTGGGTCACAATTGCTAAACGGTCCAAATATCATTACTTACAGCAAGTTAAAATAGTTGAGGGTACAAAATCCCCTCGAGATCAAACAACTAGTTGCAAAATGCGTGTTTTTTTGTTGTTGTTGCTTGGCGGCGGCGACGACGACGGCGGTGGCGGCGGCGGCCTATAGCTTGTTCTATGGAGGACACACGCATACATACACACACACAAACATAGCAGCGTAGAGAGAGGAAAAAAAGAATGTTCAAAGTTGCTATAAATATTAGAGGCTGCCTTAAAGACCGACATCAAGAAATGGGCAAAACAGCAGGAATAAGGGTGAATGCGGCGCCAGTGGCATGATGTATACGAGTGGTCCTTTCGGTTTGATCATCTACGCTTTTGTAGAAAATAATCTGTGAGGGCTGGAATTGGTTGCGGAACGAGATTTCTTAAAAATTGGAAGCCGATTTAATTCTCTGGAATTGTGTGAAGTTTATCGCTTTTCGGTTTATTTTATGTGCCAGCTTTCTATATCCCTAATAATAAGAGAATTGTATGCGCGAGTTTCCAAGTGCTTTTGCTGTTCGTTTTGTATGTAAATTTATAGGGGGCAGCGTACATAAAAAACAACGTTATGACTGAATTTAATATTCGCGTTGTGCAAAAATATGTACACAGAAAACTACTCATTTTCCTCTGTAATTCCAACAAGCTTTCATTTACATTTTTTACAAGTATATTTTTTTATTCACCATTTTATTTTGGCCAACATTCTATTTTCGCTAATTGGACGAGTCTTATAAAATAGAAGGACGTAAATGTCTTGTGTTTGACCAGCATAAACACCATAACGGACTAGTTAATGCATTAAAAGGATTTGAGGATAAATAACGAGCGCTGGCTTCTGATCCACTATAAATCGCTGTGCGTCCCCTTTAAAACTCGCAATCAACATGCGGCCATTAGTGTGTCGTGGACGGGCCGCATATATCACTACGATCCGTGGGTGGATCGGGCACATTATCTATAGCAGCTAGCCGTGCATTCGTCCTCTCCCTTACAAAACCCCCAATTCGGAGTGAACTGAAAACGCGGCGCCGTGCCGCACGCATTCCCCCTTAAGTGCTTTCCCTATACGCCTCTACTACCCTATCTGTATTGTATATGTGTATATGTGTATGTATGCTCACACACTCACACATACTCACATATAGGTATACAATATATATATATATATTAGACATGTTTTTCTTCGATGCGTTTACTACATTTACACAGATTAATAGTACCACATTCATCAACACGGACCCCCGAAACATAATCTCGGTTCTTATATACAGGTGGTCTTGCGCTCCTTGTAATTGCAATTTTCTTCCTCAACTACCGCCGACACAAAATTCAATTGAATTTCCTCAATGCTATCTCTCGCTTTTTATTATCTTCTTCGTAAAAGTAAATGACTTGTTAACGAACGGCAATTGTGTGGTTTTATTTTGTTGTTGCGCGCGTTGTTGTTTTGTGTTGCGTTTTTTTGCCCCTACTTCGTTTTTTCCGCCGTAGTCGTAGTCGTTGTAGTCGTCCAACTCAGCTCGCCTTGATGAATATGAATGAATTTTTATTTCGTAATCTGCAAGGCAGCAGGAGCGTGAGCGCAACAGTCTCGAATTGGTGCATTTTTATTTTGTTGGCTATGGAATTAGCAGTCAGGCCATAAGATCGTTAAAATAATAAGGACGTGCGCGGGGGAATTTTCACGTTATCCATTATGCAGGGATATAATGTCGCAGGAAACGGTAGCGCAGAAGCCATGGAATATGAAAGGCGGCGGCAACGGGCGCACCGCTAATCCAGATGTTTCAGCATCATTTAACACTTTCCACGTGGTGAAATAAATTTTGATGATGTTACACCATTCTTAAAATCATTAAAATACGTCACCAGATAAATATGTACGGATAATTAATAATTGTTAGGGCGCGCGCGCGAATAGGTAGGTAGGTATTATCAAAAAGAGATTAATCATATGGGCTAATTTTGTTATTTTTTTCGGGCGGCGGAGCGAGCGGGCGGCTCTGAATTCGTTCTATTTAGTGATATGTTCGTTTAGGAACTGATGGTGCATTGCACAATTTTAATGCAATTCGGAAATTAAAAAGTCCAAAACCGGAAGGCGCCACACAAAGCGGTAATTTAATCAGGACCTGCCTGACTAATGGACCTCCAGATAATGGAACTGATTGCAATCGCGAATTGTCTGACGTTGAGATTTCAAAAATAAAAAAAAATGCGCACCAGTTTCAGTCGTTTCTATGTCGTTATTTATCACTGACAACCGAACGGGTGAAAGAAATGCCAACGCCTTGACTATATCTTCAATTCAATGCATTATATAAGAATTAATTAATTAAATTAAATCTACTAATAATAAATAGATGGCTACCTATAATGAAAAATATTTTGTTTGTAGGTAGATTGATGTATGAAAACATCATGACGATGATGATGATGATGATGATGATGAAAATATGATTTATTCGTGCGCAATATATTTTAACATCTCAATATGTTCGGTGATTGCTAAAGTTTTCAGCTAGATGATTTGTGTATTGTTATGATTTGTTGAATGTATAGATGAAAGATGAAATAAGTGTGGGTCGTGCGAGAGGTTTGTGCGCGGCGCTATATATGTGTATGCGAGGGTGAGGAGAGAGCAGCAGCATGATGATGCAATTGTGTTGATTATGATTTGTGTGATGGTGGCGGCTGTTTGTGAAAGTTTTATGGGGTGAAAATTTTTATGTGTGGTCACGTGAGTTTGGCCGATGTGTGCGATGCGATGGATGCGATGTAGCGTGTTCGGTACGCTGGCTGGCTGCTTTACTCTCTATTCTATAGTATTTTGTAACTGCACTAAGCGTATATATCGTTGGTATTCCTGATGGTCCATAGATCCTGTGCTCATTATTGGACCGTTCTCATTCAACAGGATGGAAAGAAGAGAGTATAGAAGCTTATCGCTTAATCCCGTCTGTCGTCATACATCACGCAGCTGGCGTATCTCCTCCGCTTGCACCGGAAACTGGCAAACGGCCATCTTAGAAAGAAAGTGCGAGCGCGAGCGTTATATATTAATAGAAAAAGCAAAATCGAAATCGAAAAAAGTTGTTATAGCGAAACGAGCGAAACGAAAAAAAATGTTAAATAACAAAAATTGTGTGCGAATTTGCGCGCTTTTTTCCATATCGAGATCCCCTCTCGGCAAAGTTCGATCGTTGTTTGGGAGTGCATTTAATTGCCTGCAATGCGCAATTGTTGTGATAATGGAAACGCGTCGCGACGCTTTTGCTACTGCACGTAACCGCATCCAGCCACCCATGCTATAGTTGTAACAAGCTCCCCGGCCGTGGATTAGACCATAAAAGCAGTTAGGCTGCGTGCTAACCAATAATTGCTTATTAAATTACCCTTAAACTCCCGTAAATCCAATTTAGAGCTACAATATGAAAAGTTAAAACGGTTATATGAACGATACTGCCGAACCAACAGCTTGTAAAATGCCATTTACATCGATACTACCCGTTTTAGGTACTGCACGGTACTTGTTGGTCGTTGACGACACTTTACATTGATTTCGCATCGTAACCGCCGTACGTAACGTACATTTGGTCTACGACGAGAGTAATAACTGCCCCTCACATCAAATCAAATGAAATTAAATGATACTCCTATGACCGTTTGTAATAAACCAAAACCGAAAACCCCGAGCTCCGAATCTCCGAATCTCGAATCTAATCCTTTCCAACCCCCTCGACTCCCGACTCTCGATTCCCGCCGACAATTACTTTACACCAATTATTTAATATTTCTTGTTGGCATTTTCATCTTCATAACTAGGTCAAAGAAAAAAATAGGAGCGAAGGGAAAAGAAATTCAACTAAAATTTATTGTGGGTTGGCTTCTTGTATAGTCTTGCCATATTTTATAAATCTGAGGGCAAAAGAGAATAAATTGGGAGTTTGGAAAGGGAATGAACCAGCAACCAGCAAGCAAGCGAACGAACGAACAAACGAACGAACGAACGAACGAACGAAGCATATACTAGCGAAAACCATTTTAAGCGAAAACGTTAATTTAGCCGGAAGTGAGTTGCATAATCAGAACATTGCTTGAGTATTTCATTTATCCGTTTTAAGTTGTTCGCTGTAAATTTTCCAAGGTACATTCTAATCTGGCGGACAAATTTATTGCAGTCTTGTAGCTTAAAAGGCCAATAAATTTTCTTCTCGTGTATAGACATGTAAATAGCACTCGGATGGAGAGAGAGAGAGAGAGAGAGGGAGCAGCAGCGTATACACACACAAACTCTTAAAAACTATACACACCAATCAGGATAGGATCAAGCTCTGGTAAATTATTGCCGCCTTGATTAATATCTCAATGAAGATTCTGGCACTGCAATAACAACAACAACAACAGTACCAGCAGCAACAGTAACAACAACGGAAGAGCTAGACACAAGTGTAGCAAATTGTTCCTGTTGCATTTTTAACCTACAACCCATATTCTTAAAAACTATACACACCAATCGGGCTAGGATAAAGCTGACAAATTATTGCCGCCTTGATTAATATCTCAATGGCGATTCTGGCACTTCAATAACAACAACAACAACACCAACAGCAACAATAACAACAACACAAGAGATAGAAGAAGCAGAATACAAGAACGTGGTGGCAACAGCAAGTCTACCAAATTGTTCCTGTTGCATTTTTAACATACAACACAAACTCTTAAAAACTATACACACCAATCAGCGAAGGGTCAAGCTGGTAAATTATTGCCGCTTTGATTAATATCTCAATTAAGATTCTGGCACTGCAATAACAGCAACAACAGCACCAGCAGCAACAGTAACAAGAACACAAGAGGTAGAAGAGGCGGAATGAAAAAAGTTTATGGCAAGTGTAGCAAATTGTTTCTGTTGTATTTCTAACCTAAAAAACTAACTGTCAAAAACTATACACACCAATCAGAATAGGATAATTGCCACCTTAATTAATATCTCACTGAGGATTCAGGCACTGCAATAATAGCAACAACAGTAACACTAAAGGTAAAAGGGTCGAAATGAAAGAAGGTGATGCGGCAAGTGTAGCAAATTGTTCCTGTTGCATTTTTAACCTACAAGCACAAGCCTGTTGTATATATACACACATCGCACAACGTGATGGTGCTGATGATGATGATGATGTGTCGTCAGTCCGGTCATTTAGCACCAAGGGTTTTAGTTAACGGACCCGTAAAGATGTCACAGTTTGTAAGCACACATGACATTAACTTGACGTGGCAGTCTCCTGCATGCAACGTTTAATTATCTTGCAATTAGCAGCGGGCAAGCTCACTCGGACCAAAACCCCCGAAAACAGCCAGTAGCATCATATTTTAGCAAGTGTCAGCACAACGCGTGTACACCATACAAGGATATGTTGTGTAAAAACCACTCATCTGCTATATTTTAATGAAAATGGAATTTTATTTAGTGTTCACTGTCGCTGACAACTGTTAATGGCTCATTATACTCAACATTTACTAGATTTATAAAAAAAATTATATTTCTATGATTTAATGTTTAATCGTTTTTTGCTCGCTCGCTCGGTGGAGGAGGCGCGTCTCGAAATAAAATCTCCTTCCTCCTTTACGGTGTAAAATATACGCTCGCACACACACATTTGATGCAACCAGCAAAACACTATATTAGAGGGTGGTTTTTAGTAGCTTCGACTTGTTGTAATGACAGCGTTGGCGATGTCGAATGGCGTTTTATCGCAGCTGTTAAAAAGGCAGTTGATAGATTAAGTCTACATCGTAATATTTTATGTTATATTTTAGTGGCAACGATAAAGACATCAAAACGTCATTCCGATAACTTCCTTATTTATTTTTCTCTGTTTTTCTTATAAATATATGTGCACTTTTCTATTTGCAACGCCTATATTGAAACAACAACTTGTTTTCGCATCGAAATAACCCCAACAATTCTAGAGTCGATGTTTACGACTACATATATATTAATTAGTAGGCGAGCAACAACAATAATATGCATATAATCATTATCCTAATTTAATGCTGTTTGAATCAACAATATTCTTTCTACTTGCAATGAGTATGTTGAAATTACAACTTGCATTCATTCCGAGAATATAAAATGCTTTGAAATATAGTAGCAACAATATGTAATCGGTAGAAAAATATATATTGTATTGTATTTTAATAATTCAATGTGAATTTTGAAGTTAATCAACAATTGTCTTGTCCACTTGCAAGGTCTATAGCGAAACAACAACTTGTTTCCTTTGCGAGAGTGCAAAACGCATCAAAATAACAACAATTGTATAATCAATGTTTACAACTATACCATATATAAATAAATGGACGAGCAATAACAATAATATAGATATTATGCTTATAATAGTTTTCCTAGTTTAATGCTGTCTGATGTTAATCAACAATTGTCTTTTCTACTTGTAATATGTAACTATATTATAATAATACAAACTATATTAATTAGAATATGGGCAAGAAAACAATTGTCTTTTCTACTAGCTGAGCTAATATTGAAACTGCAACGTTTATGCCCTCCGAGAACGCAAAATGTTTTGAAATAGGAACAATCTTATAATTGATATTTTTAAACTAAATTAATTAGTGGGTTAGCAACAAAAAAATCACCTCTTTTGATGTAATTTGAAGCTACTCAACAATAGTCCTTTCTACTTGCAAAGTGTTGACATAAAACGCATGAAATAACAACAGTAAATTGTTTACAACTATATTAAATATTATTATTATACACTTCAATAATTTTGCTAAATTAGTATTCTACTATTATATTATGAAGTTAATCAACAATTTTCTATCTGTTTGCAACGTGTATATGTAACAACTTTTTATCTTTCCAAGGACGTAAAATGCATGGAAATAGCAACAATTATTGTAATCGATATTTTTCCACTAATTATATTAATTAATGTGATAGCAATATAGAATATATTTATTCACCTGTTTTAATATATTTTGAGGCTAATCAACAATTGTCTCTTCTTCTTGCAACTTTTATATGGAAATAGCAACTTGTTTTCCTTGCGAGAGCCCAAAATCCATCAAAATAGCAGCAGTTAACATATACAATACTTACACTTGTATAACCAAACAGCAGATCTCTTAGCTTTCTTTGCAAAAAGACGCAAAACGCACTGAGATATAGCAACAATTATACAATCGATGTTAACAACTATATTAATTAGCGGGCGAGCAACAACAAAAAATATATACTATGCTTTAATATCAAAATCAACAATTGTCATTTATATTTGCAACTTGTATATAGAAAGAGTAACTTGTTTATCTTACGAGAGCGCAAAATCCATCAAAATAGCAACATTCATCAAAATATTTCTATAATTATATCAATTTATTATATTAATTTTTAGACGAAGAACAAAAAAAAGTCGTATTCACTTACAACATTTGTATATCCAAACTGCAACTTGTTTTCTTTGCGAGAACGCAAAACGCATTGAAATATAGCAACAATTATACAATCGATGTTTACAACTATATTAATTAGTGAGCGAGCAGCTAGAAAAATATAAATAACGCTTTAATAATGCTCCTAGTTTAATGCCATTTGAAGCTAATCAACAATTTTTCCACATAATCGTGCCTTTTCTTGATTAAACAAGCGAAAGGAAATGAGAAACGTGCATAATTTCTTATTAATTTTTATTTGCTCGAGTACATATTGCACTTAATTGCGTTTTAAGTATAACATTGTTTCCAACAAAAAATATCATTTTACATTGTGAATGGAAACAAAAATAAAAGAAACGCAATGTTCATCAATTAAACATCAAAAGCTATTAAAGACAAATTGATGACGAAGGGCTGCTTTATTCCTATCATTAGCTACCTTCAATTTCATAATTTACCATACATTATATTACACACAAGAACATATACAAGTGTTGCGTTGTATACGTGATGTGTTAATGAATTATACATAAAATATAAAATCAATCAAGTTGATGTAATTATCAGCAGCAGCACGGTCGACGTTATAGAACCACCGCTGCTTCTCCACCACAATATTCCAACGAACATCATCGCACAACGAATGTATTGTATTATATATATATAGGTACGTAAAGAAAGTTGCGTGGAATGAGTTTTACGGTTGCGGTGAAGAAAAAAGGGAAAATTAGTTAATTAGCACTGGATGGTACGAGGAGTTCGAGTTGAGCGAGTGCTAGAAATGCTTTTTTAGCAACAGTTTTCGTTTGTTGTTGTGTTGTTGTTTGTTGTTGATGTGTAGGTGATGTAGTGACACGAGCCGTACCATTCGCGGCTCACTCTTTATTTTATAAAATATGCGATTCCCTGACACTTGTAACATGGGACCAAAGTGTGCATGCGATAGGGCCATAAACGCTTTCCACTGTGCCTACCGCCGCTCGCCACTCCAAAAACATCCAATATTCATGATAACTGTATTAAGATAACAATGTTTTTGTTTGGAGAAACAACAAGAAAGAGTCACAATCGTATTTTTACACCTGTTTTTCCTTCATTCATACATTTACACATTCAATCTGATTAAATTTGTTCTCGCCGCTCGCTCGCTGCTTTTTTTCCATCGCCGCCGCCGCCTCCTCTCCAACCTCCTCCACCTCCACCACCACCTCCTCCACGTCCTATCCCGTTCGAAACGTTACGATTCAACTTATAATTGGGTTCGTGTCAATGTGTAATCCGAAAAGGTATAGAAGGTGCACGTGACCGCAGTCCACACAATCGTTATTTATCGCTGTCTTTGCCATTAGCCGGTACGGTCAACTAGCCTTAATAAAGCTATCATAGCTGAATTACTAGCTGCGGTAGTTACTATAGGAACAAAGCCTCGGGCCGACAAATTGCGTCGCCAGTTATTGTCCGGTAAGAAGTCCCTCGAGTCCTGCTGATTGCCTTGCTCGCACGCCTTCCAGCCACAAACCGAACACTTTAATACATATATATATACTATATAGATATAGATATATATATGTACGCGTATATATTGTAGATTTCATCATCATTTTTCGATCATCAATTTCGATTTCGATGCGGAACAAAACGATACATGGATGGGAAAAAATTGCATATGCGGAATTTGATCAAGTGCGTCGTCGAATGGTTTGTTAGTGACATGATAATGATAAAGAAGTATCAGAAGCGTGTCAATGACAGAATTCTGGTGCATTTGATCAATCGATAATCTCTCTCTCTGTATGTGTGTGTGTCTGTGTGTAATCTGTCACAGGTCAACGATAGAATGCTGCTTGTGACAGATGGTCCACCTGATTTCTCATCATCTGTAACCCATTATCAGTCCATTCATTAATTTCCCCAAATAAACAACGCGCATTAGGAATTGTTTGAAAACTTTCGCTTTTATTTTCCATTTAACATTTTTTTTAACAAAAACATCAATATTAATTTGGGAATTGTGCGCAACAGCGCGTTGTATAATAGAAAACGTTTTACATTATTTATCACGAACGCGTTTATAATTATTAAAGCATATAATATGCACAATGCCATCGACTTGTTTTATTAATAGGCTTGTAGATGTGATAGAGGAACTTGTATAATTGTTCAACATGCAATATTTATGCGCTTTCAATGATTCCATATGCTAATAATTATTGACGTTGTGCTTCTTTAATACATCATAAATCAATATCGATTTTTCGCCCACATCCATTCTATTATATGACGAAACTAATCACACAATTTCATTATTCATTACTAGATTTACTAAATGCAATCCGCATTCGAAACAATTCTATTGATTCGTTGTTGTTATTGTTGTTGTTGTTGCAGTTTTTGCCTGCTAATTGCATTTTAATGCAATAGAATTTTTGTGACCGATTTTTATTCCCTTTGCTTTTTTTCCAACAACGCGCTTTCAATACAAGCGTCGACATCTAGCAGCAAACTTTCGCAACGCAAAAGCTTTATCGTATGAAAAGTTGAGCGAGATGCTATTTATGGAAACTATAAATGCTCGAAATTTCAATATAAATCTATTTTATAATTTATATATCGTAAAAGTTACAAAATCCTAGTAAAACTTCATCATTTTTTGAGGATGCATAAAAATTAGCATGTCTCATTTTACATATCTATTATTCACGCAGATTTTCAGCAATAAAATTCTTTTTGTTAAAAAGTATTCTTTTATAGCAAGCATACATATCTTATTTGCTTAGAATTACCTGTAATTACAATATTGACTATGTAAAAAATATAAACTTAAATCATCAGTACAATTAATATTAAGGGGTTAGTCTACTCTGAAAAGGCAAAATTTTCCGGATTTTTTTTCTAAGAAAATATGACTCGTACATTAAATTGAATTAAACAGTCATGTTTATTATTTATTAAAGTATTTGC